>JASPKZ010007779.1:0-165000 GCA_030220185.1 Diploptera punctata | reverse complement strand
CGAATCCAGAGATTCATGCCTGTGCGGACACAAGCTTTTCATGCATCCCTATCTTGAGCTAATGTTTTCCTACCATCCCCTGTAAAATTAATTCCTCTCAAATCAGGATTAATGTTATTCTCCCACTTCATTCTTCATCTACCTACAGGGCGCTTTCACTCTGGCTTTGCTATTGGATTTCCTTAAGTAGTTTTTGCCCGAAGTCCTGAGTGGAAGTATTTTAACTAAGGAAAAGGTATCCCAGTGGAACCCATGTCCGCGTTTTTTTGACGGTTGTACTTTTACAAGTTTTTGGTAGTAACCCTACCATCGCGCCGGTATAACTCTCGGGAAACAAAAGTTAGAAGGTATTAATAAATTATAATAGAGGTTATGTTTATTTAATATAGGCCTAAATGGAATTATAGTTAGGGTCTGACTTCATTATCTTTAATATTTTCAAACGTAAAGTATAAATAGCGTGTCAGAAAAAATCATATATTCATAATGTCTTGACAAAATAGTGTGCATAAAAATAAAAAATAAAATTTATTTAATTAATTTTTCCTTCTACACCTGGTAGTGCCCAGGCTTGGTTTGTTTGACTGATCTGCAAGTCATTAATGAATAATATTTACAATGTTACATCACATAGCAATTCAAATACTTAATGGTTGTGTAGTGAAGCAATATTGTCAAATTTAATCCTTCTAGACAAAAGTAGCCACAACATTTTAACTGAATGTTAATCCAGTATCCACAGCTTGATTATACAGTATAAATAAAGAGCAAGAGTAACCTTTTTTTTTATTGCAGAAACCCCTTAACAATTGGGACACAGTCATCATTGCAGCTGAATGTTTCGTTGAAAAATAATGGAGAACCAGCATATCTTGCATTCGTTTATTTGACTATTCCAGAAGTCTGTAATGTTTTACGTGTTCCCCAACTTTGCGAATTCGATACTCCAAACAGGGATCTAAAATGTTTATTGGGTAACCCTTTAATTGGAAACAGCAAGGTAAGCTCTTGTATCATAATTAGTCTAATTATTGTATTTTTGAAAGCAAACAATTCAAAGCCAGTGCTTTTTATAATTAAAGTGAAATTCCTTTGTCGCGATTCCAGCGGCGAGAGCCGAAAGGTAGACTGCGCATGGACAGAGTCATTCTGCCTTATCAACTATATCCACACAAGCTCAGATTTTTGCATTCCTCTAGGTGTGTGGCTCTAATCGCTAGACTAGCGCCTATGGAATTAAAACTCTATAAATGACATGCCTGCTGTTTTGGTAAGACGATTTTTACTAGAATTTTAAGATTTATAAAACTTTAAAAATACCTATTATAACATATGGTACCGAAACATGTGTCTGAAATAAAAATACATGCAAACAACTAGCAATGTTTGAAAGGAAAATATTAATTATTCAGAAGGATTTTTGGAGCAATTTAAATCGAGGATGAATGGAGAGCCAGATACAACGATGCGATATAAGAATTGTATAAGGAATCTGATTTAGAGACATATATAAGATGTCAAAGATTGAGATGGTTGGGACATATAACAAGGTTGGAAACAAAAGGATAGTAAAGGTTGTCTTCAACAACAATCCAGACGGAACCAGATTAAGAGGAAGACCAAGAACAAGATGGAGGAATTGTGTACAAGCAGACGTAAAAGGATTTGGAATAAAGAATTGGAGGGAGTTGGCGATGAATATAGAAGGATGGAAGAAGGCCATAGAGGAGGTTAAGGCCCACTCAGGCTGTAATCCAAATAACAGGAAGAAGAAAAAGAAGAAGAAAAATATACCGATTAAGCAAAACTCCATAGGAGAAATAGAGTACATATCTAAGGATAATTTCAGCATGAAATTTCTACTCTCAAAAATAATGAGAACACCATGTCTCAAGCAGAGGTCTTTTACTGATGGTAAAATAATGTTACATAAACAAGAAACATATGAGAGTCTGTAAGTTCAGTTCTGGCTCCTTTAGCCGCATTTGAGGGGTCAATGATGTATGGTGCGGAAAGAGGGGAGGGCGAGTTGCAGGTACTACCAGCAAGTAGCCTCAGTTTTTAAAACATAATAGTTACTACATGTTGAATTTTCATATCTACTAGTTCTGTGTTAGTGAATAGTTTTGATTAAAATATATATACAGTCAATATGCCCATTTCACCAATAAATGTTTAAAATGGTCAACAAGTTTCTACAGCCAAGCTGTCATTCTCAAGACCAGATATTGGTCTTGAGAATGACAGCTTGGCTGTAGAAACTTGTTGACCATTTTAAACATTTATTGGTGAAATGGGCATATTGACTGTATATATATTTTAATATTGTATCACCAAGAAGATCAATTGTGTATTAAATAGTTTTGATGTCTAATAAGTTTGAAGTGTTCGTTATAGAATAGCATTGTTTTCGAAACAATTTATATTATTATTATTATTATTATTATTATTATTATTATTATTATTATTATTATTATTATTATTATTATTATTAAAATGTTATTTTGCGTGGCTACTAGTTCCATCCCCTACTCGGCAATGTTCCCTCCTGCCACGCGCCTTTGGTTTCAAAATATGGCTACATTTATCAAAACTGGACAGTACTATGTTTACATTGTAACGTACTGTTATTAGACACATAATATAGGGTTTCCAGTATAAAACCGGACACTCTGCGGCTGGCAGAGTGAAATGCGGACGAGGAGAGAGCGCTGCCCGACGGGTGAAACCCCGTGAGGCGTGTCCGGTTTTATATTGGAAGCCCTGTACAAATCATAAGGACTGACCTCAGCTACGGAGACTTAAACACCTTAGAAAAAGTGATAGCAAGATTCCTAAAAGCAGCAATGGGGGTCTCGAAATTTGCTCCATCTACACTTGCATGAGTTAGCACGGGAAACTTTCCTCGTGCAAGATCTACGCACAAAGATCCTGCTACCAGCTACTAAACAGAAAGCTACATTGAATGAGATAAGACAAAAGAAGAGAAAAGAAATACCAGATGATTTTTATGCAGTAGATGCAATAAACAATTGAAAATGGACTGGACTGGAACAAACAACATGATACGCAGTCCAGTAACAAGACTGGCAGTGAATGGATATCACCATAAACTCTGTAAAATTTCAAACTATCATGAACCGTCAATGGACTGCGTGTGTAAGCTCTGTGATTAGATCGTGTGCAAGATACCATATCAATGTCTGTTTAACGAGAACAAAATCGTTGCTGGCATACAGCAGAGACCAGATCAAATGCATATTTGTGTGCCCTTCTTCCTATTATTAGTATTAGACAATACAAATTCAACTCATGTTCATATAGGACAAATCGTGGGCAATGAATGTGAATACTTACCATATTGCAGGTATGAATAATAAAAAAGGGATTTGAGAGGTAGAAATAAGTATATCGTTTGATTTTTTAACTTGTCTCTAGCGCACAAGGGTGCTGACAGATTTAGATATAGGCTCCTTTTGGCCAGCTCTTGCTTCGTGTTGGAAATGCCCAATCCTGGTGTAGGAACATTGTAATATGTACCAATTGAATTTTCGGCACGAATAAAAAGTTGATATATTATTGGCCGGGGGTTCGGCTTCACATAATTTTAGCGTAAATAATCACATACGGATGTTGAGTAACTTCACAATCGCTTTATTTTATTCTATAAACTATCCATAACTGGCTCTTCCAACTCTTATGTATGGTAGCGAAGTATGGACGTTGAAACAGAAGGATATACGGAGACTTAGATCTGCTGAAATGAGATACCTTCGGAGGACTGCAGGATACACACTACTAGATCACAAAAAAATGAAGACATCTTAGAAGAATTACACGTGGAATCTTTAGCAAACAAAATTTCTGATTATAAGTCAAGATGGATGCAACATGTTCATCGAATGGAAGATCACAGGATACCCAAACAAATGTTAAGATATCAACCTGCGGGAAGAAGAAAACCAGGACGTCAACTCAAACTTCTGGATGGTGTTTCTCTTGAGGCCGAAACAGGTCAACAAATTACATAAATTCGTGAATGTAATATGATGATGATGAACTATCCGTAACAATCACAATATGCAGTAACAGTTATTCTTGATTTAATTCATATCTCGTACACAATTACTTTAGTCTCTGATTTGTCCTCTCCTTGTCTGCTCTCTCTCTCTCTCTCTCTCTCTCTCTCTCTCTCTCTCATTTCACTACTGAGTGACTCACTTCCTGCCTTCGCCACAAAAATATAGGGCAGGGGATGGAAACTTCTAGGCTCACGGTTGAGACACTTCGACATGGAAACTTCAAGCCATCGATCTTTCCCGAAAGGGGAAGTAGAGGTGCGTAGAGATCTCTGAAGTGAGGACTCAGACATTTCGATGGTCTGCACGGGTCATCCGATTCGCGAGTCGGCGACTCACAAATCTATTCCTATCAACGCGAGACCACTATACTTGCCTTTGCCAGCTAAATTTAAACCTTGTTATTATGACGCGTCATATTATATTGCGGAAAATAAACGATTTGAAAGTGGTCTAGTTGTGTTTTCTATATATTTGTATCGACAACATTATTATTACATAAATATAAATGGCATAACGATGTCAATATTTCTGACATGCTTACGAGACAAGATAAAAACTATATGTAGTTTATAACACAATTTTCTCGATTAAAAAAGGACTAATATTTTAAAATCATGGTCCCTTGAGATGAGAATAAATATTAATTATAACTTAAATATTAGGGAATTAGGATAGAGAAGAAAGTATTTTAGGCTAGAACAAACATAATTCGGAATGAAAATGGGGATATGATTGCAGACTCCAAGAGTATATTAAATAGATGGAAACGTTACTATAATCAGCTATTAAATGCACATATAGAACAGGACATTGAGGAGGATAATTTACAGACAGCAGAAATGCTAGTCGCAGAACCAAGTGCATTAGAGTTTGAAATAGCAATAGCAAAATTGAAGATGTATAAAGCATCAGGTTCAGATGAGATTTCAGCAGAACTGATAAATTCAGAGAGAGAAAAATTGATGGAAAAGATACGCCGGTTGCTTAGTATGATTTGGGAAAAAGAAGCTCTTCCAGATGAATGGAAAGAATCAATTATCGTACCAATTTATAAGAAAACAGAGAAAACTGATTGCAGCAACTACAGGGGCATCTCATTACCCTCAGCTTCGTACAATATTCTAACAAATATATTAGTAAGCAGACTTATTCCCTATATTGATGACATTCTAGGAGATCATCAATGTGGATTTAGAAGAAACAGGTCTACAACAGATCAGATTTTTAGTATAAGACAGATTTTAGAAAATAAATGGGAATATAATGGTACTGTACATCAACTATACGTAGACTTCAAAAAAGCATACGATGCAATTAAGAGGGAACAGTTATATAGTATTCTTCTGGATTTCGGAATTCCTAAAAAGTTAGACTTATATGAATGTGTTTAAATAGCACAAAGAGTAGGGTGCATGTAGGCAAACAGTTTTCGGACACTTTTGAAATCCAGATTGGGTTGAAGCAAGGAGATGCACTATCTAGTCTACTATTTAATTTTGTACTAGAGCATGCCATTAAATCTTCAGAAAACGAGGAAGGCTTACAACTCAATGGTATTAATAAACTGTTAGTTTATGCTGATGATGTAGTATTATTGGCCGATAGCGAGCAGATACTAAAGGACAACACGCACACACTATTGAGTAACACTAAGAAATTATGACTGGAAGTAAATATCAATAAAACTAAATATATGGTCACACGTAGAAATACATTATATAATGGAAATGGACAGCTAATGACAAATGAGGAAATTTTGAGGAAGTAGCTGAATTCAAATACCTAGGAACAATAATCACAAACAGGAATGAGATCACAAAGAAATTAAACATAGTCTCAATTCTGGAAATGCGTGCTATTATGCATTACAGAGACTTTTGATGTCCTCACTCCTTTCAAAAAACGTTAAACTGAAAATAAATAATACTATTATTCTACCAGTTATATTATAAGGATGCGAAACATGGACTCTTACTTTAAGGGAGGAAAGGAGATTACGAGTATTTGAAAATGAAGTACTTAGGAAAGTTTTTGGACCAAAGAGAGATGAACAGACAGGTGAATGGAGAAGACTGCATAACATTGAATTACATGGTCTTTATAGGAAGCCAGATATAATGAGAATAGTTAAGTCTCGTAGACTGCGATGGGCAGGACATGTGGCACGAATGAAGAATGATAGATGTGCATAGAAGCTTCTTCTAGGAAAATGCCCAGTTGGCAGACCAAGAATGAGGTGGGAGTATAATATTAACTGTGATTTGAAGGATGTAGATTATACAGGGAATGATTGGAAAACATTAGCTCAGGATAGGGATGTATGGCAAGCTTATGTCCGCGCGGCCATGAACCTATGTGTTCGATAGTGCCAGTGAGTAAGTAAGTAACTTAAAATTTCATCATAAATTCAATATGTATGTTAATAAATTAGATTTGTTAATTTTAAGTTTCATCAAATTGCTATTTTCTTACCAGTACACAGATTATGTATAAATATAAACATTATATATTTAAGAAACGAAGAATAGGAAGTCAGAAATGAGGTTTCTGAGGAGTATGGGTGGCTATACAAGAATAGATAAAAAACGAAATGAAAATACACGAAGGGAACCAAATATATTCAAACTACTAGATAGAATTTACACAATACAGAGATGAATGGATGGACCACATCAATAGAATGGATAAGAATAGAATTCCAAAACAGATTCTTCATTACAAACCACTAGGACGAAGAAATGTTGGAAAACCCAGTAAAAGATGGACAGACCAATTCTAACATGAGATCGGAACAGGTCAGCAGGTCTAATCCTTGATGCTGATATCTTTAAAATATAATACTATAACTTAAGTAGCTACTTAACTAACTAAATACGGAGAAGTATTTTTTCTTTTTTTCTCTCTGTCTTCCTTTCTTTTTTATTCTTTCAGGGGAACTGTCAACCATTCCATGCCTAAACCAACCTTGAAATTTATTCCAGAGAAGTGTTGTGTGTATAAAGGGTGCAAAAAATATCTGCCGTTTTTAACTGCAAGGCACTAAAATCCAGCGTCAAATATCTCATTTAAATTATATGCAAGTAATATTAACTCCTGTATTGGCAGACTGGATAACTCTCACTACCCGCCGCCCGTGCCGTGTCCCGCTTGACTTCATTCCGTTCATAACTCTTGCAGGGTTGTACATATGCTTCGTAGAGTGGGCTGCCAATGCTGGATTCTGGTTTCGATATCTGTGACTTGTAGTTAAAAAAAAGGTACATAACATTTTGTACACCGCCTTGCTATACCACAACGCTTCTCTGAGAGAAATTTAAAGGCAGATTGCTGCATGCAATGGTTGACAGTTTTCTTGTCAGTTCAACCTCTTCCTTTTGTGTGTTCCATACCACCCGGGCCTTACAATGGCACCACCTGACGGGAGAGAACGTTTAAACTTTGGATCACACAGGCTATATGATTTTCTTTTATCACACAAAGACATGAAATACCTTCCTGAATGAGGGATCAGCTCATAATGCGAGTCCAGCTCCGAGACAGCACGCATATTTCAAACAAGACAACCCATTCGCTTACACATTCATTCAAAAAAGGCGAATGAGATAACATGATTATGATGCCAAATGGTGTTCGGGGAACTACATGAGCCTTAAAGTTTCCAGATATTTGTCAAGGGCCGCATGCAAAATACATTGGTCTCTACGTCAAATTACTTCCAATCAATGGTGAGCTGACTCGCCGTGAGCAAGTGCAAAGATCGAATTAGCTACCCACTAACTGGTCATGCATGAAATTCGTCGTTTTCGTAATATTGGCAAGAAATTACCCAGAATTCTCAGCGATTTAATAAAACCACTTTCGTTATTTTCGTCTGCTAGAGGAACGCATTTTACTCTTGCGTCCCGCAAATAATACCATATACAACGACGTCCTGCGTCGCGCAATATTACGCAGATTCCTCCTGTTCTTCCAGTTTTGATTCTTTGGTAGACTATCAAATTCATCTTCTCCGCGTATACCGAAAACACTGATCGAAGTCTTCAAGGTCCTGACATCTTGGATAGAGGCGCAAAGGTACGCGGCAAGGGTTTCAAATACATCGGTTACCATCGGATCCCTTCGGGATTCTCACGATTCGTTTCTCTCTTTAAGTTACCTCGTCAGTTAGCTTACGAATTTTAAACAATTATTATTCACATGAAACAGATTTCTGAGTAAGCAAAATCGTATTAGGATACAACTTTCTCCGCAGAGAACGCCTTTTACGGTTCTACTGCGTTCATAGATCCAACCCTTAAAGGTGAGGAAAATCTCGTAAAAACCTCACCCCTGAGAAAAACGTGTTCTGACTAAGGATCGAACTCGGACCCGCTGCATAGGAGGCAATGAATTTTACTCCGAGAACTCAGGGGTTGATCCAATAGTATGAAGTAAATCTATACATTTTTTATACATTTAAAAGATCACGATACACTACATACATACACATAAATAGATAAAAACCTATATATTAAACTACTATACAAAATGAAAAAACCGTTTTAATCATACATTTCCACTTCATCAATCGTACTATAGTCAGTGGAAAGAATTTTTAAATATTTTACACAAATAAAAATAGAAACCAAATTTTAATCAATAAATAATTCAGTACAGTACAGTACAGTAGAAATACACATTTAGAAATTTCAAGTTGAAAAAAAATAATTTCTAAACACTAGTTAGAGTTATTTAATTTTGGATGCATTTTAACACATTATAACATATTGATTCCACTGTTTAATGCGAAAATGTACTTATCCTAATTTGTTATAGCTATTTTACTTGGTAATTTTTAAAGTACTATAATTCTAGTCAATACGCTACAAGCAGGAAAATCGGGGGTTCTTGACCAGCCAGGATTTTAAAACTCCTCTATACATTTTGGGGGCACCCCAGTCCTAGAAGTTCGAATCAACCTTTAACGGAAATGAATGAATATCAGACTTATTTTTTGGATTAAAGGCAGTCGTCTAGAAAATAATGATGCCTTAACTTCCTTTTCCCTCAAGGGTCTTCTAAGGCCTGTGGTAAGATTATTTAACTTTATCATTACCTTAATTTGACCTTTAAAGATTTTTATGAAAGTATTTCAGAAAATTATATATAATGAACATATGCAATTTAATATCTTTTTATTTTCACGTAGTATATGTATCATGCAAGAACTTGAATTGTACATGTTTAGAAGTATTCTCTCGCACCCAGCTATGCTAGCTGACAAAAGAGAAAGAATAGATGCCATTACGAGTAGCCTATATGTTACTCAGCTAGATTTGTGAGACGATGCGCCGACGACAGTCGAAATCAGGAAATGCCTCACGTAGAATATTCTAAACCAAGGTAAACCTGGTCTTACAATTCTGGATCAATAGTAGTTCACCATACATAAACTAGATGTCTGCTGAGGTTACAAACCCTTGTTCGGTTTAAACGAATTTTTTACACCAGCTAAAAAAGTAATGCTAAATTAAGCGTACACGATAATGATAATAATAATGACGATAATAACAATGACAATAACAATGACAATAACAATGACAATGACAATAACAATGACAATAACAATGACAATAACAATGACAATAACAATGACAATTACAATAACAATGACAATAACAATTACAATAACAATGATAATGATAATGATAATGATGATAATAATGATAATAATAATGATAATAATAATGATAATAATGATAATGATGATGATAATAATAATGATGATGATAATAATGATAATAATAATGATGATAATAATAATGATGATAATAATAATGATGATAATAATAATGATGATAATAATAATGATAATAATAATGATGATAATAATAATGATAATAATAATAATAATGATAATAATAATGATGATAATATATGATATAATAATAATGATGATGATAATGATGATAATAATGATAATGATAATACTGATGATAATAATGATGATAATTATGATAATAACGATGATAATAATAATGATAATAATGGTGATAATAATAATGATGATAATAATAATAATAATGATGATAATAATAACAAAAATAACAATAACAATATGAAAATAACGAAAATAACTCTTATTATTAGTATTATTATCACTATTATTATTATTACTATTATAATTATTATTGTTATTATTACTAAAGACCTCCTGAGGCCTGCAGTGGGAGCACTTTACTTTATTATTACTATTATTACTATTATTATTATTATTATTATTATTATTATTTTATTTATATTATTACTATTATTATTATTTTATTTATATTATTACTATTATTATTATATTATTATTATTATTATTATTATTATTATTATTATTATTATTATTATTATTATTGGACCAATTGTTAATTGCATAAATGCACTCAAATACAAAATTTCTAAATTCATTACGCAAAAAAATATAAGAAGACATCAAACTAGATAATTCACTACTAAAAATTCATACGACTTAGCAGAAAAAATACATAACCTAGAAATCATCAAAAACACAAAAATGACATTTAATATAATAAACTTATACACCAATATCCCAATAAATGAAACAACTGATATAATAAAACAACAATTAATGGACAAAAAACTTGAAAAAAATTACATAAACCAAGTAATATCATAATAAATAATAGTTTTAAAAAACTAAAAGAACACGCTTTATTATAAAACCAAAAAATGAAAAATAATTTTAATTTCCAATACGCTTGGGATAAAATTAAAGTGGTCAACAAAAAAATCATATCCAGCACATCTAGAATAAAACTAGAGTTATTAACAAAAAGAAAATAATTTTACCATAAAAAGCATGGGGTGCTCTATATCAATTAGTATATTTGATAATGAACAGATATTGGTAAAACTAAGCTCTCTAAGAAGAAAATGTAAAAATCATAAAAAGCACCCCACGCTTTTGATGGTAAAATTATTTTCTTTTTGTTGATAACTCTAATTTTATTCTATATGTGTTGGAGATGATTATTTTGTTGACCACTTTATTTTATCCCAAGCGTATTGGAAATTAAAATTATTTTTCATTTTTTAGTTTTCTAATAAAGCGTGTTCTTTTAGTTTTTTAATACTATTATTTATTTTTTATTTTTTAGTTTTAATATTTTACAGAATAAGATAAAAATGTAAATATCTTTAAATTCGATACTATTGTAGTATGAGCTAAAAGTAATACTCTTCTACAAAAAAAAAACTCCCAGCCGGATTTGAACCAGCGACGTATGGATTACTGAAATTATATACCACTAAGAGTTCACTGCTCTACCATCTAAGCTCTTACAATGATTGACTAAAAGGTCGACAAGTTCCTTTTTTTTTTGATTTTCGGATGATTCTAGCCAGGATTTTAGAAACAAAATATGAAATTATTGTATTGTCACGGGTCCTCTACACATATACAAAGTTTCAAGTCGATCCAATGTTTCTAAGTGGGTGAAAAGCGCGTTGAAATATTCCGTTACATTGATACAAAAACACTTTTTTTGATTTTCTGATGATTAAGGCCAGGATTTTAGAAACTAAATATGAAATTATTGTATTGTCACGGGTCCTCTACAAGTATACAAAGTTTCAAGTCGATCCAATGATTTTAAGTGGGTGAAAAATCTCGTTGAAAGATTCCGTTACATAGATAGATAGATACAGGTCAAGCTAATATAAAGCGTGTAAAAACAATAACACAACAGAATTGTTTCCAATTCAACAACGAACTCTTCATCCAAGAAGACGGAATCCCCATGGGAAGCCCCAATTCTGGGATACTAGCAGAAATATTCTTACAAGAGTTAGAAAATAAACACCCCAAAAAATTAATTACTAAACTCAACATAAAATTATTTACAAGATATGTAGACGACGTATTAATTATTTACGACAATGAAAATAGAAAAGAAAAAGAAATCTCACTGCAATTAAATAACATGCACAACAAAATCATTTTTACTGAAGAAAACCTCAACAACATCAAAATAGAAATTGGCATTTATCGAAAAGCGAGAAGCAACACACTAGCTATAAACAATAAATCCAGATATGCTTTTCAACGTAAAATAAGTACATTCAAAAGTCTAATAAATAAGATATTAAAACTCCCTTTAAATAAAGACAATTATAATAAATAATTAAATTACATTATACATATGGCAAAAATTAACGGCTTCAATAAACAAATAAAATCCTAAATAAACAAAAAAAACAAATAATAGTTTTAAAAAACTAAAAGAACGCGCTTTATTAGAAAACTAAAAAATGAAAAATAATTTTAATTTCCAATATGCTTGGGATAAAATAAAGTGGCCAACAAAAAAATCATCTCCAACACATATAGAATAAAATTAGAGTTATCAACAAAAAGAAAATAATTTTACCATCAAAAGCGTGGGGTGCTCTATATCAATTAATATATTTGATAATAAACAGATTTTGGTAAAAGTAAGCTCTCTAAGAAGAAAATGTAAAAATCATAAAAATCACCCCACGCTTTTGATGGTAAAATTATTTTCTTTTTCTTGATAACTCTAATTTTATTCTATATGTGTTTGGAGATGATTATTTTGTTGACCACTTTATTTTATCCCAAGCGTATTGGAAATTAAAATTATGTTTCATTTTTTAGTTTTCTAATAAAGCGTGTTCTTTTAGATTTTTAAAACTATTACTTATTTTTTATTTTTTAGTTTTAATATTTTACAGAATAAGATAAAAATGTAAATATCTTTATAAATTCGATACTATTGTAGTATGAGCTAAAAGTAATACTCTTCTATAAAAAAACCCTCCCAGCCGGATTAGAACCAGCGACATATGGATTACTGAAATTACATACCACTAAGAGTTCGCCGCTCTACCAACTGAGCTCTTACAAACGATTGACTAAAAACTCGACAAGTCCGCAACCTATTATACCAGTTTTCATTTTTTGATTTTCGGATGATTCTGGCCAGGATTTTAGAAACAAAATATGAAATTATTGTATTGTCACGGGTCCTCTACACGTATACAAAGTTTCAAGTCGATCCAATGTTTCTAAGTGGGTGAAATTCGCGTTGAAAGATTCCGTTACATTGATACAAAAACACGTTTTTTTTATTTTCTTATCATTATGGCCAGGATTTTAGAAAATAAATATGAAATTATTGTATTGTCACGGGTCCTCTACAAGTATGCAAAGTTTCAAGTCGATCCAATGTTTCTAAGTGGGTGAAAATCGCGTTGAAAAATTCCGTTACATTGATAGACAAACACTTTTTTTGATTTTCTGATGATTATGGCCAGGATTTTAGAAAATAAATATGAAATTATTGTATTGTCACGGGTCCTCTACAAGTATACAAAGTTTCAAGTCGATCCGATGATTTTAAGTGGGTGAAAACCGCGTTGAAAGATTCCGTTACATAGATAGATAGATAGATACAGGTCAAGCTAATATAAAGCGTGTAAAAACATAACATACCAACATAACCAAACTTGAAAAAGAATCCAACGAAAATAACAAGAAATGGATAACTCTCACATACACTGGTAAATAAACAAAATTAACCAACACACTAAAAAAAAAAGCTTGATGGGTACATAAATATAGCATACAGAACTGGTAATAAATTACACACTTTAATAAATAATAATATCGAAGAAAAATTATTTCAACAATAAAGGCATATACAAATTAACATGTTACAGACTGCAATAAATTCTACATTGGGTAAACTAACAGAAATTCCAACATTAGATTCAAAGAACATTTTAGAGACTGTTTATAATGGAGGAGAATCAAGTTACGCAAAACATGTAATTAAGGCTGGACACCATATGATTAACATCGATAACACCCTCACAATATTACAAAGAGAAAACATTCCAACGAGGATAAACATACTGGAGGAAATCGCAATCCTAAGAGAAATCAATAACCTGATTCTTAATGAGAACATACCCAGTCCACACAATCCTCTATACAAAAAAATCACAACCAAGTCAGTGCTTCAACAAGAGTCAACAAGAACGAACCTAATGCATTCTGCTGTTGATGGGACTAGTCCCGAAAGGCCTACAGAGTTTTAAAACAACTTAAGTTGAGAAGACAAACCTACAAGGTGATTATTTTATAGTTTTTTAATCTTACATTATATAAAACATGAAGTTAGAGTAATTCACATTCCTTAAACTTTTTTTAAGCTTAATTCGCTATCACTGTATTTCTCCACATTTTTAGTTGCATCCGTTGAATATTATACTGTATGTATGTGAGTTTTCATAGGAAGTACATATATTTATTAATTTAAATACAATGTCTATGTGAAATAAATATGGTTATAAGCTTAGCACTTATTGAATTATTTTGTATTTCTACTCATTCAAATAATTGAGTGCGTGTGTGTGTGTGCGCGCGCGCGCGTGAGAAGGAGATGAGACAGAAAGAGAGAAGGAGAGAAAGATAAAAGAGTGAGGGAGAGAGTTAATGGTATGAGTAGAGGGATTTTTTTTTTTTTTTACGTTTAGGTTGAAATATCACGTACGTATTTCTTGTATGGTTTATGTATATTTTAATTCTATAGAGTAACTACAATTAGAGTGATATCTAATATCTAGATTTTTGTATTTTACTGTAAAGGATGATTAAGCACGAATGATTAAATGAACCCTTACGAACAATAATTATAAATATAATATACACTCATCCGACTCAAGCCGTTCATACAATGTTGTATATATCCCACGTGACACAACTAGGAATGGACAAAGAATAACGTTCAATATTGGAATTTTTACGCTCAACGATCTTGTATAGAAACAATAACCGCAAACATTTAATAATAATTGAAAGATGGACAACACCTGTTTAACATAAACATATGAGACGACAACCAGAATTTGTTACATTCACATGAACAGTTTAACATCCCGTTTCCAACTACAAAACCACTCAATGTTGACCGCATATCTCTACGGCTCTCTGGTTCCCTAACCAGAAATTGAACGGCCTGACGCCCTGTAGAGTATAATCAACATACTGTCTAACTATCTCACCGACACTCTCGAACCCGTAGGTTCATGGCCGCGCGGACATAAACTCTCCATGCATCCTTATCCTGAGTTAATGTTTTCCAATCATTCCCTAAGAAAGATGAATCAATCTTTGACTCTGATGGGCCCGGGCAAAGGAAAGTAAATAGCACTGATATTTATGAATTTGGACTACAAAATGGTAGTAGAACGTATGACCTACCTACACAAATGGTTGTATATATTCCACGTAACACAACTAGGAATGGGCAAAGAGTAACGTTCGATATTGGAATTTTTACGCTCGACTATCTTGTGTAGAAACAATACTAGCAATATAACCTCAAACATTTAATAATAATTGGAAGATGGACAACACCTCAAATCATGGTTAAGTTATTTTCCCCACCTCATTCTTAGTCTACCAATTGGGCGTTTTCCATCTAGTTTTCCTACAAGAAACTTCCATGCACGCCTTTCATTTCCCATTCACATGTCCTGCCCATCGCAGTCTAGGAGACTTAACTGTTCTTATTATATAAGGCTTCCGACCATGTAGTTCACTGTCAGTCCATACAAATGCGCAGTTTGAGTAGCCATTTCGCCGTGTTGACTCGACTACTTCTTACACTAAGTAATCATACAGGTTGCAGAAGTGCGCAGGCGTACTCTCTCAGTTTTAATATTCAGATTAATGTGCGCTGTGATTAAAAAAAAAAAGGTTATCAAAATTGTAAATTTATTCTTTAAGTTCGAATTTTTCCCTTTTTCAATTTTATGACTTTACCCAACAATTTATGTTCTTTTTCACCCTCGATCCTCCTAAGAGATCATTATAGCTAAAGCAATGATTTTTATATGTTGTAATACTCTATGTCCCGAAGAAGAATTCACGGAACCGTCAGTCGTAGGATGGAAGTTTGCATTGTAATAGAATGCAGTCAAATCGAGTACATGTTATGAAGAATAAATTAAAACAGTGGCGATAAGTAATGATGTTGGTAAACAATAGACCATAACTCAAATACGAGTATTAAGTTTAGGATCAAAGGTAATAGGAATATTTCGCCTGTTTTGTTGCATACCACCTCCTCTGTAAAGGATATTTTACATCTTTTACTGTACTTTTTATATAAAATAAAGCAATATACCTTACTAGTAATTCCGCCAAAATAATCAGCAATCAACATGGGATGCAAATCTGTCCAATTAAAACCACAGATACAAGTGATAAAAAACAAGAAACGTACCCAAATTTATCCGACATATGATTTGCCCTTGAACAGGGAATTATTAGGGTAACCCGATAAAAGTAAAAACACTTACTTTATTTTTACTGTACAGTGGTTTTACTTTGATGTGATAACTTCAATGATCTTTGTCTTGGTCAACGCGGAGAAACAGGTGGTCGGGAAAAATTGGGTATTAGTTATTGTCTTGTTGTATGTGTATCACTCTTTCTCGGAACGGTGGTTTTAATTAGCATACAAGTACATCCCAAGATTGATTGCTGCTGATTCATTTAGTCTAAATTACTATTAAGATAAATTGTTCTATTTTATAATAAAATTAATTTAAGAAAGTTTATGCCTAACTCCATTATTAATTATATCATTTTGTGTTTTAAAAGAGACTTTCCGAAATAGGGTGTACCAATAGTGAGAAGAAAGTTAAGAAAGTGTACTGTGATAGGGGAGAAGGAAAAACAAACCAACATCAACAAAAAGTTATACAGAAAAAAAGCGTCGTAAGTTTTTTTATTTTAAAGTTATTACTCTAGGCATTACAAACAAGATATAATTGGAGTAGGCCTATAGTTGAAAGGGTGGGGTAGTTCTGAATAAAGGGGAAAATCATGAACCGGGATTTTGAGAATCTTCATATACGCGGTTTCTTAAGATGGAGATGTGCTAAACTACTTTTATGGGAAACTAGACGTATTAATAAAATTAAGTTTCATAGACTGCGATGGGTAGGATATATGGTAATATTGGAGAATGAAAGAGGGGCATAAAAACTGCTTGTATGAAAATCAGATAAAGAAACCAGTAGATGGCTACGAATGAGATGAGAGAATTACAACAATTATGAATTGAGGATGGTGAATTATACAGGGAATAATTGAAAAAAAATCTCAAGATAGAATTCTAAGGACAACTTATTTCCGCACGGTCATGAGCCATCGGGTTAGATACCAGATTGCGAGTTGTTTGTATATAAACTTTTTTTTCAGGATATTCTATTTGACATTGACATAAAGGGAGTACCAAGTGGCACAACATTTCTCGAGTTCGAATTAAAAGCTCTTAGTTCAGGAGAAGAACAGAATCCCGAAAATAATGACAGGATTTTGAAACTCTCTCTCAACACGAAAGTAAACATTACGCTAAAGGGGTAAGTACTTTTAATAATCGGATTATTTAAATATAGGAATATTATTATGAAATTTGCTGCTATATTAGTTAATTAAATATTTTATGATGCTTGAAAAAGCATTAAAATAGGTACATGTAAGATTTTATTATCAGATTAGATTTAAGATCTTCTCCGTAATGTATTTTCTAAAGCGTCTCAAGAAGTTTCTTCCTTACAGCTCTTAAGAGAATTTTAATCCAAACCTTACAAGAAAAGTACTTATGTTGGACCAGTTGGATTGTAACAAAAATTGGTGGATATGATAATTAACTGACATTAAATATGATGGCGTTAGTCATTTTGCTGCAAATTTAATAAACTCGTGTTATTAGTCATTAAATTTCAATCGCGTCTCATTGACCGGTTCGTAACGGCACAGTTGCTCATTGGAGCTGGTTTCAAGCACAGGCGCTACTAGCTATAACGGCGCGAAGAACGTAAATACTGTATTAGTTTCTCTCCTTGTTAACATTAATAACAATTTTTTATTTCTTTATACAAATAGCAGAGCACTGTATACTTTTTTCCGTTAAATGTAATGCGAATATGTCCAATGTGCAGGAGCTCTGAAGACGAGATACACATATTAGGAAAATGTAACGATTTAGAATATTGGAGGCCTCTGTTATTACTGGAAATATTTCTAAATTCAAATCGTGAAAGATTGGAATACTACGAGTTAATGGTAAATCCAGAACATTTTATAAACTTGGGTAAATTTCTGGACAAAATGCGGAAAATAAGAACAGCAATCATTTATGAATAAATACATGTTATCAAAATGCAATACCATTCATTCTTAATAATTCTACATAACTTAATTAATGTATCCATCCATAGTAATTCTGCCCGAAGGCAGATCCTTCACTGCAATCATAGCATTTTCATTCTATGCTTGCAACTTTACTAGGGAATTGTAGGTGTGGTAGTTTCCCGTTGATTTCCACACCGGTGAAGGACGATGATGATGACCATATGATTTCGGGGACCGTTTGGGCCTTAACGTTTTCCTGAAATTTGTCTTACAGGTGAGGAAAACCCCGATAAAAACCTCACCCAGAAAAACTGCCCCGACCGTTGATCGACGCGGGCCCGCTGCGTGACAAGGCAGCACGCTACCTAGAGACCACAGCGGTGGACAATTAATGTATAATGTTATTGTATTATTATGTAATTGTAATATTATTGTGTTTTCTTTATGTAATTGTAATATTGTTTTCTTTTTGTTTTTCTTTACCAAATATTACTTTGTTGTAACGGACTGTCAACAGCACGTATGGCTTACTACCCCTGTGACACATATTTGTAAACATTATATATATATATATGGCCTATATATAGCCTATATATATAGCCTATATATATATATATATATATCTTACTTTTAGTCTAATGAAGTCCTGTTACTACTACTACTTTTTTTACTTGAAATTCAGAATCGGTTATAATTTCGTGTACTGGAGTAACAAATTATCATTTACCATAACATCAATGGTAATAATGAAATGGTTGTAATAAAATGTTTGCGAACACCATGAGCATCTGATGATGGCAATCCTGGAGCAGTTATATGTGGCACATTCACTAAAACCAATGTCAAATGCATTTTCAGTAACATTTGTGAATCTTTATTACTCTTTGGTCCACGTTATAGCCAGACTTCGTCCAAGCATAAATACGCATATCTTTGTAAATTTCTACTGACAGTTAATCATATACAAGGAAATGCAGTTTTATAATAAAGAATCTGTCAGACATTTTCACGTCACCATCTGATTTTAGACGCACATATTCTTCAAGTCGTCACACATAGATCTTATATTGACGGGGGGGGGGGAGCATCAAGTGGTTGTATATATTTGGTGGCTCCTGCAGGAATAATTTTCAGCCTTACATTTTTACTGGGTAAACAGTCCTGTAGCAATTGTTCGTCCTTATGCCCGGACCACGAATCGCATATTGAAGGTGAATCCATTTCAATATTTTCACTAAACACATGTTTTAAGAATATTTCCAAATGTTCTTTTGTAATTTTTCCACTGGCACTACAGTCGACATACACATTTAGAGGTGTATTCCGTTCGATCTTCTTCTGGGTCCGAATTTGTTTCCAGTAGGTTCTTGAAAACAGAGGTATAACCTCTTCCCAAGTTGTCCATACATTGAAATAACATCTATCGTGTAAGAATGTGTAATTCCATGTAAGTTTTTTAACACTGTAGCAACAGTGAGCTTTTTGCCTTTGACTGCCAGTGTTCTGTTTTCTGTCATTTCATAATTAAATTAACTTTGGTCACAGTTCCACACATTTCTTGTTGGTCTTCAGTTTTCTTGAATGATCTGATTAACGTCTCTTACAAACTTATTAGCATTTTCAATAGTTTGAGTTTCGTTTTCAATACCCTTGAGAGTGACTAATTTGGTAATTTTTCTTGAAGAAATATTGTTTTCGTTTTTGAAATTTGAAATGAATGTCTTTGAAGCTTTAAATTCATTCAAGCCCAATTCCTTCGCTCGAAAAACAGCCCACGTTTGTAGTGCCAATAGTGCACTGTCAATCCCCGATCTCGAGAATCTCGAAACTTATTAAGGATGTAGTCTTTAATTTGGGCGATTTTGTAGGAGTCCCTGTTTTTTAATTGTGAAGCTAGATAAGATGTTTTATTTTCTATATAATTCAAAACTGTTCTTATATTTCGGTTATTAATTAATTATGGCTGTTGTTGCCAACACGGTCCAATTTTGAGTTCTTTGCCTAATATTCCTCTGGTGTGCTGGATTTTATAAAAGGGAAATTTAGTTATTACAAACACATGTAATCGGTGAAAATATCAAGTTTATTTCTGTGCTAACTTAACGTAGATAAAAATAAGCAGAATCAAATGTTTAATCAAAGTCCGTTCCTAGGACTAGAGGGGCCTCGAAAAGTATCAACTTCGGATCAGGCAGCACGTGGTCCTCAATAACCACGGCCCTCCGCACACTGCGAATGCCTAACACGCACTGAGAATGAGGTGTTCTTAAACCTCTTAACTAAAACAGGACCGTCGTCCTCGACGGCCTGGCACACACTGAGAGAGAGTGTTGTAGTCATCTGCAGACCTGAACAATACACAGAAGTTGGCAACATTATAACTAAATGCTACCAATACAACTCAGAGTTACTGTATTCAGGCGCCTACAAGCGGCAGTTAGACGAACTACATCATTAGCGTAATAACAGACGGCAGGTATCTGCTATTACCGACAGAGAGAGCGACTCTTGTCGCAACAATGGCCATTTTTTATTATTTGTGAATAGGACTTCGGGCCAGACTTCCCTGACATCCTATATTCATAAATGTTTTCCAAAGTTTCTTCAGAATGGGCAGACAGTATGTTAGGACGTTTAGGTTTTTTAACAGGAGACGGCTTAAAGCTACTTGAACTCTCACGTTCCTCACTGGATTCGTTGGCAATTTCAAAGTCTTCAGAACATCCGACCTGTGTGAGCTTCTGATTGCAAGTGGCATAGTCTTCGAAATCTAAAGTAGTTTCGCTAAAGTCCTCTAACCCATTGCAATATTTTTGTTCTATAAGTTTTGCAAAGAAAATACGCTAACTGATCATCATCCAATCCAGGTTCTTTGTGTTTTTCATATGTTTCTCGAACTATAGATTGTAGCGTAGTTAAGACCTAAAATGAATTTATTATGCCCATTTTATTCTTTTGATGAAATATTTTACGGGCACACATCATGGTGTTCAGTAGCCTTAATTCAACATATCTTCCAATTTTTGTTACAATCCAACTGGTCCAACATAAGTACTTCCCTTGTTAGTGATCCTCCATTTTCACTATTGCGAATTTCTACTTACTGACATAAGTGACGGATTGTCGTACAAACTGCAATGTGCTCATAATATATGTATCAGATTCATGTTTAATGTCCGAAAATACGATCATCATTTTTCCATTTTTCCACGTATTGTCATGGCTCCATCTTAAAGACACACAACTACACTATTATGTTCTCTTATTTAAGATTATACTTAATTCGATTCCTAAATATTTAGCCTCTCGGGAAATGTAAGTTATAAAAAGCAAATTTTATAGGGGAAGCAAAAACAATTTTGACACTTTTAAATTTAAATATATTTTGTATGGGCATTTTGTAACTATTTTGCAGATAAAATTTCTTGTTTAGTAGTGTTAAAATTATATTAAAATTAAAGTTGGAAAAATTGTTTTTTAGCTTCCTCTGTAAAATTTGCTTTTTATGATTTACTACCTTTCCCATGTCAACGCCTCAATTAACTATTTAATTACATAACATGAACGGTTGAGAATATGTTATATACATGATAGAGCATCGGCGTATTTTCAGATTAGGATTAAGCAACATTCTTTCATGAGCCATGGATTGTTCGGGTAAGTCTTTTACTTTGCTAACTATTGTCCTGACTTTAACACTTTAGATTTTTTGCTTTAGGGACATTTAAATCCATAGTGTATACTTTATCCATAAATAATGCGCATTCACTTCGAGAATATATATCAAAAGTTTTTCATATGGCAAGAACCAAGAGTGTTCCAAAGAATGCACGATTTCAACAGACGTTTAGTGGAAGGTAACGTTGCATTGAAAGACGGTCATATCGAGTAGGCCTATATAATGCGAAGAATACATCACAGAAGAATTGTTAATGGTAAATGATAGACGATAACTCAGAATAGATTAAGTTAGGTCCAAAATGTATAATTACTTTTTTCTCAGTTTTGTTACATAATAATAAATAAAGCCTGATATGTCCCTTTAGGGCAAAGGCCTCCCTGTACAGTGGTTAAGCTCTATTATGAATGTCACCCGGTGAGCTACTCCGTGGTGAGAAGTTAACTTGGATGTAGCACTTGGTTTGTATACACTGTCTGTTCTGTGATTAGTTAATGCACAGTTGGCTCTCCATCGTTCTCCAGCTTTTCCTGCATCTGTCGACTCTGGACCATTGTGCCCCTGCTCGTTCTTTGAAGAGGTCAGCCCATCGTCGTCTTGGTCTTCCGCGCTGTCTCTTGCCTGTGTGCGGGTCCCACATGGTTGTTTTTATTGTCCACCTGTCGTCCTGTGTTCTTGCGACGTGGCCTCCCCACTTCCATTTTTTCCTGATGGCTTGTTGTGCAGGATCAGTTGTTGAGGACATCGCTTGAAGTGTTTTTTTTTCAAGTGTCCCAGGTTTGTCTTTCGACATTCCTGATCTCTCTCCTGGCATGGCGTACTTGTAACCCACTTCTGAGGTTGGGGCGCCTGGAAGGCGGGGTACGTTGCCCCAATGATATGATGATGATAGTGGTGCGCCAGGAGAGTCCTTAATCCTAAGCTTAACCTAAGATGAATATGAATGATGATGATTGCGATGGCCATATGATTTCGGGGACCGTTTGGGCCTAAAAGTTTTCCTGACATTTGTCTTACAGGTGAGGAAAAACCCCGATAAAAACCTCACCCAGAAAAACTGCCCCGGCCGGGGATCGAACCCGGGCCCGCTGCGTGACAAGGCAGCACGCTACCCCGAGACTCGGTGGACTCGCTTGAAGTGTTGTATTCGAGATTCTGTCCTTCAGAGTTATGCCTAAGATTTTCCTCTCCATTTTCCTTTGGCTTAGTTGGAGTGTGTACTTCAGTTTGGCAGTAAGATTCCAAGTTTGGCAGCCATATAACAGTGTTGGAAGAACACAGGTTTGTAGTGTTTCATAATATGTTACATAATACGCCATTGTAAATTTTTCAAAATATTCTATGATATATAGATAGTTACAAAAATCAGTCTTATACATTGCAATTTATTTTGTAGAGGTCCAAATCAAAAGGACATTGTCTACTGGAGACGAAATAACACTGTGGATGCTGAAACTCCTTTTCAACACAAGTTCGAGGTAAGAATAGGAATTATTTACCATATTCATACAACAGTTATCGCTAAATAATTATTACAGTAACTAGATATTAGAACAGTATGCTTTTAAAATAGTTTTGTTGTGATATCTGTTAAAGATAAATAATCATTTTAATAATCTTGCTCTCTAACTCCCAGACATTTCATGGTACTCCCAATGAATATATTAATTCTAAGCACCATCCAGTATTTTGAAAAAACATATCCACTAATAATAAATGTTTGTTTACTTAAAAGAATGGCTTCAAGCTTAAGAAAACTTTACAAAATACATGCTCAGGAAGTAATTTCGAACTAAAAAAATTGTAACAAAGTTCTTTTTTAGTAATTTTGCATGTTTATCATTTTCAGTTTAAAAATTTTGGACCTAGTCCGTTGCGCTCAATAGCCCTGGAGTTTAAAATACCAACGTCGGTGAAAAATGCAAAAAATATAATTTCACTCGAAGACATAGAGGTAAGTATGATTCATATATATTTCACACGTGATTGCGATTTTGAAAAATATGCACAAAATGAAAGAAGCTCTAATGGAAGTCCATCAAGAGTTTCTAATAATGTTGGTTGAATTATTTAGTAAAAATAATGATATCTGGTATCTTATTAAATAGTAATTTGATTTTGATAAATCAGATATATTTTAGGTTGCTTACACCATCATATGTGGATAGTGATATACTTATTGAATCAATCAACTATAAATGATTTTCTTATATTCATAACTGATTTAATAATACAAATAAAACAATAATAAGGACCTTCTTCTTCATCCAACCAAGTCTTAGGCCTGTATGCCTGTTACGATCTCACTGATGAATTTTGTATCCAGCGCTTCCTTGGACGGCCCAGAGATCTCTTCCCTGTTGGACAATAACGAAGCATGGCCTTGGGAACTCTATCTGAACTCATTCGTCGCAAAAGATTCATTCAGTTGTTCTGGTATCTATGTATGCATTCAATGACCGGTTCTAAACGTAGTTCCTTCAAGATATAATCATTGCGTTTGTGATCATACTTGGTATATCCTGCTGTATATCTCATGAATCTCATTTCACTAGAAGTGATCCTGTTCTCTTCTCCTTTCCTCAAAGCCCATGCCTCACTGTCGTAGCAAAGTGCAGGTCTTGCTAAGGTTTTGTATAAGCATACTTTTGTATCTCTTTAGACTAGCGAAGGTTTCATTATTGAATTTGAAATCTTATAACCCAAATACAAGTTCGACGCGATTATTGGGATCGTAATTTTGAAAAACTAGTAAACATAGGCCTATATAGCACCACATAGATATACTGTATACGCGAGTTTTGTTATTACGTGCATGCTTCTACTATTTAATAGTATTAAATACATTTAAACTTTCACTATTTTTAAATACAATTACGTGTTATTTTGTTTAACAAACTAAACTCAATTGATAAACCTGCAGAAAAAGTTAATATATTTTGTTGCTACATTTTCATTTGTTGTTGGCCAATGACCTCCTTGCGCTAAAATTTGACCATGTAGAATTTCGCGTTGATTTGACAGTAATTTGTATTAATAGACGAGGTGCTCTGTTTTTGCTCTCCATCGTTACAAGGACAATATATCTTATTTTGAATCCGTGGACGTAGGAATTTGGTTTTCCCTGTCCAGTAACAATTTCCGTAAATTGTGGCGTTTTTCCATTTATATGGACTTCAAATTTTTTAGCTTGATGACAATCGAGGCAATAGACATGTTATCATATTTTATAGGTAGTTCGTCATCTTGAGCTGCTTTTTTGGTGAATGTGTCAGCTACTTTATTGGCTTTTATTCCGATGTGTTTAATTTACCCATTTAAAGTGTATAATCCAGTTGACGTCTATTAGATGTCGAACCTTATTCCGAATTTGTTCTACAATGGTGTTATGTTTAAAGTGATTGCTAAAGAGACGAGAGTGATTTGGGTATCGGTGTGAATTGCCACTGTTTTGATGATGATGTATTAGTGTGTTTGCTAGAGTTCTAGTTTTTTCAAGATGACTATAACTTCTGCTCAGTTGTTCGAGCAGTAGCTATGTAGATTGTATTCGCATTTATTTGTTAGTATTTTGTTTACGATATCAGCTCCGACAATGCCGTCAATTTTACTTCCGTCGGTAAAGATTTTTATAACTGTTTCGTTTGCCCTATTTATCTTCACTTGAAATGCTGAATGAGGCAGGAACTGATATTTCGCATTCATATCTTATTAAGTTAAGTTTGATTTTATACAACTGTGCCTTATCTTCTATAATTAAATTATTGGAAGTACGTACTCCCGCTTTGACACAAATAGGTTCAAATTATATTGTTCTGAAGGCTTATCCATTTTAAAAGTAAACAAGTCTTTGTACTCGTACTCTTTAATTTTCGGAGATTGAGTTGTTTCTTCAAAGCATCAACGAAAACAAGAGCTCCATACACTGTCAGCGATATCATCTCAGATTATTTTGATTGTCTTGCGGTTTAGAGGTTATGGCAGTTTTCACATTTACCTAACATATGAAATAACACCGATGATTTTTTTTTATTTTCTCTATGTGGTTATTAAACGTTAAAGTTCGGTCGAAGTGTACACCTAGATGATATATTTTTTCCATTAGTGTTAGCCTTTTATGTTCAGATATATATTCATGTTAATTTTAATTTTGTTGGTTAAAACCGTGGCTTTAAATTTGCTTTCATTGAACTGTAGATTGTTTTCCCTTGACCAGTTTTCTACTTTGGTGGGTCCGAAATTGCACATGCATCCAATTATATAGGCTGCAGACTTTTTCAAGGAACGTAATATGCATAAATCTGGTACAAAAAAGAGTAAGAAGACCTAACGTAATCTTAGTTCTGAATCAGTTAATACACTGAAGGCCTAAACGAAAACAACTAGAGATGAAGGAAGACATTTGTAATAATAGTTTTTTCACGAGTTTCCTAAATTTTGTGAATATATTTTTATTTTATTTTTATCAACAGTGAAGCAATTATACATTTTAATACGAAAACACGATGCGATTTTGTTATATAGTCTAATTTTCGGAGAGAATAATAAAAGCATTAATTGTGCAAAATCTCTATTATGAGAAACACTATTATGATTAGTTTAAGGTATAAAATCCTTTATACTTAAGCACATACTGACCAAATTAAAATATTATGATGTACGTATACTTATGAAATAAGAGATTAAACTAATAAGGAAACTGTCAACCATTCCATGCCGAAATCTAACTTAAATTTTTTCCCACATAAGCGTTGTGATATACATAGATCATGTCTAAGAATTATCTGCCTTTTTAACTGCAAGACATAGAAATCGAATCCAGGGATTGCAAACTCCCTGCATGACTTGGAGCGGAGGGAAGCAAGGAGGGTGCAGCGCGGACGGCAGGTAGTGAGGGTTATCCAATACACCCAGTGATTATTTTTATTATTTCCCTGTACTTTAAATGAGACATTTTGCGCTGATTTAATGACTAATCCGGTGTAATAACTCATCCATTTTCTCATCCTAACTTGACCAAACTAACACTAACTTTCCCAATAATGTAGGTGGGATAGAATCCACTTATATGTGAGTAAACAGGTTGGCAATTGGTTCTAGCGAGAATGCGTGTTATCATATTGGCCAACATGACATTAGCAGTCACTTGTTCTCCGATCGAATATTCACAGGTGGCATAGAATAGCCAAAAATGTTATAACAAAAAATTACATAACAACAAAGTAATGCTGTGTTTTGATGAAATTCAATTAATTAAACAAAAAAAAACATCCATACGTTCTTGAGAAGTAACAGTGGCAAGCATTTGAATTCTTTTCTAACATGTGTGAGATCAGCTGCGTACGCGCATTAGAATAAGTGGTTTTACGCTTCTATGTTTAATAGTCTAATATTTCACTGTAGTCCGATTCCAAAACCGAAAAATATTATAATGTGAATAGATTTTCCTGCATAACCATACTGTGTGAAATACGCAATGAAATAGGAATATAGATTTGCAGATCGGGAAATCCATTAATTGCTTAAATATTATAATTGATTGATTCCCTGTTTGTCCCGCATGGAACATGGGTGCTTCCCTAGTGGGAAGTCTCTCAACCAGACTAATTTAAAAAAAGAAAAAGTGATCCCACAACAGGCCCGGAGGCCCTTGGGGTAGTAGGAGGTTAAGGCTCCCACATTTTCTAGACAATCGGAACTTTGTCAGCCGGGTTGTCAGCCCTGCGTGACGGCAGCCTTTATCCCCAGAACAAGCATCTGGTACTCATTTCCTTTAGAGGCTGAGTCGACCCCAGGGCCATAGCGCCGCCAGATGGTTTGGGTCAGTTTAAAAATCCTGACCCCAACGGGACTTGAACCCTCGACCATCCGACTTGTAGCTCAGTGCCTTAACCACTACGCTACGGCGTGCCCCAGACTAATTTAGCTATGATTATTTTCCTATAGATGTTAACGACTGACAGTACGGTTAGTACATCACGAGGAGACATCTAGCAGGAAACGAAGGTATTATTTGGATGGAAGGAGATCGGTTAAATTTTGCTCAAAGGCATTTTTATTCAGGCTTGATGTTCTTTTATGAGTCTGACCATCTTCAGACTCAAAAGCCACAACTCAAAGTCCCTGCTTAAGGACTTATCCCTTGGATTTTTCCATCCTAAAAAACCTATCAATATCGATAAGGTTTGAACCCGCGAGCCTCAGGATTGGAACCAAGGAACATAACCACTAGCCCAGCGGCAAAATGTTCTTATAAATGTCAATAATTATTTATTGGAAACTCAAATTAAATAGGAAAGTTCACGTTGAGAAAATTTAGTTTTTAAATTGATTATAAATGTGTTATTTGATTTTAAAAAGTACACGGTATTACTTCTGAAGTGAAACCAATGAACATGTCTTCTGAAACAATATTATATTTCGATGAAAAACAGTTTTTATTTTTCAACCTAACAACCATACATAAATACATGACTTGAAATGTTAAAAGTTTGGCCGCCTTATGTAGCTTCTCACTTGATTTCAACATTCATTTTTTGAACTTTCATCACTGAATAAGTTTTAGACTCCCGGCTTTATATTTCTTTTATCTGCTCCATAGTGCTTCATGCCGATTTTATTCGGAGTGTCATATACACATGATGAAATTTTCTCCCTTTGAGAACTCATTTTCCATCCAAGCAAAGAATTTAACATTTTCATGAAAAAATTACCATTTCTTAAATAATCTCTCACTGTAGTAAAGTCGTTTAAATAAATTTGTTTGCTATAGAATATTGCTTAGTCTGGTAATTTGGGAAGAGGTCGATTTTGTGACGTTCAAAACTCAAAATCAGGAGCTCAAAATTATCTTGTTTCAGTGGCTGATAAAATTATTGAGACCTGAGTGAATGTGCTATGTTTCCAGAAATGAGAGTAGTTACCAACGTTTTATTTTTTAGCATTTTTTAAACATGCGGTTCACACAAACTCGAGGATAGATAAACTAAAATTATTTTCATTATTTAAATCATTTAAATATATATTTTATAAAATATATCCTCGATCTCATTAAGCCGTCTGTTATATTAGTTGTTAGCAATACATGTTGCTATTGGCGAAGTGGATAATGCACTTTTAGCATATCCCGGCCTAAATTATGTCACGCTAGCAGCATTATTCCTTATACTTTTACCTACTATATAGTAAGATATTAAATATAAATTCGTACCTGGTAAGTCAGTCGTCCTCAACTAAATTATTAAACGCCATGGAGTATTTCCAATATGGAGGTCTTTCAAAAACAATGTTTCATCTTCTGCAAAAGAAGCAAAGAATACAGACCTACTCAAGGAGAAAACGCCCGCAGATCTAAATCCGTTATACAACTTATACAACAACATTAGTACCAGTTAAAATGCAGAAGATTAAACATTGTTTTTGAAAGGCCTCCATATTTGAACTACTCGATGAAGTTTAATAATTTAGTTGAGGACGACTGACTTACCAGGTATCTATTTATATTTAATATCTTATAACATAACCTCAATGGTGCTTTAATATGCATTTTAAATGTGTTAACAGCTATGTAGTTAGAATAATTTCAATTGCTGTTGGATACTTTGGAGCTGTCATAATACTAATGTATGTTTCTTTAAACAAATATTGTGTTTTAAAGCACTCGGTGTGTGGTTTTTACTTTTGTTTCAGTATAATTCAAAAGAAATGAATTGTGAAAGATCGGACAGAAGTCGTAGAGGCCTCAGGATTTCAATTAATAGAACTGAAGTAGAGACTACTACAAGTACTTCGGAGGGCAGCACTGAAACTGAAACCGAAATGGAAGACATTGAAGTGGTAACAAATAGTTCGGAGCTAGAAGTAATGGAGCCGAGATTTAAGATGATAGATGTAGACGAGAATTTTGCAGCAATTAAGGAGAGTATAGCATTTGAGGACAAAATTCTGGTCATGGATTGTAAAGAGAAATCCAGAACTTGCATTACTGTAAACTGCAAAATCAACGGAACGATAGGAAAACAATTCAGAGCAGTTGTAAACTTAATTTTGAATGCAAAATTTAAAGATTTAGGTAAGATATTACTGTATGGGGTATTAGTAAATTAAAGTAAAGAAATTCACTTGTTTAAGTAAGTTGGAGGCAAACAATTTAAGATAGGAAACCTTGGTTTAGCAAAAAAAAAAAAAAAAAACCCGACTTATCACCACTTGTTATGGTTGTTTGTAATTGACACTCGTAATTCAGTACTAACATAAAAGAGGAAATGGAATGGTATGAAATGTCTTTGGCCATTGGGTAAAATTAAAACATTAAGAACTAATAAACCATATTTCTAAAATTAAAATATCACAAAATCATTTAACTATTATCAAATAATTACAGATTTTAAAGGGTAATGGGTAATGCGACTGATTATATCTTAATAGCTGGGTTTCATCCATTCTTTTCTTAAGGTCTGAAGTCACCTCGTTACTCTATAAGCCAATTTAATAGTGGATTTTCAATATAAATAACCTTAACAACTTGTTTAAGATTTTTTTATCTTGGACTCACGGTTTCCTCTCTGCAATACTTAACTGCTACCTCTCTATAACCAGGTAAATTTGTTTAATTAATAGAAATTACAATATTCACGACTCACCCCACATATGTAGAATTCTTTTATGTCCAAGGTTTCAATACGTTACGTATAAATCAATAAATCTCCTCAACTGTGTCCAACTCAGGGTCGGGTCGAGGGATGAGATGATATGAAGCCCCCTATATAGAGGTCTGTGAATGACAAGGGTGGCGGCCGATCACGTATGACGCACCATCACAGGTACAGATGAACGAATGAAATGAATGAGATGAGTATGGAGAAATGGTGGCATGAAATTGTGGCAGGGGAAAATGGGAGAAAACCCAGAGAAAAACCTACCCAAGCTCCATTTTCGTCCATCACTTCATCGGTCAGCCAACAGAGGAAGCAGAAATTAACCTATAGGATCACCAACAGCCGCTTCAAAATTATAAAGAATTGATAATAATATGTAACATATCGAAACCTTGGTCTTCAAAAATCTACAAATATGAGGTGAGTCGTGAATATTCTAACTCCTATTAAATTAAATAAGGGTTGCCCCAGATAAGATGAGACGACTTTGAAAGGCTACAGCAACAAAAGTATTAACTGTAGCTGCATGAAATTTGGATAGCATTATCAGTGTTGACTCAGGTATCTGTCAGTGTGGTTGAATTCTTATTTAAGCGAGTTATGGCTTCGAAAGTAGTGGATTTATGGCAAGGGTACATCGTGGGGCTTTCCGACGCCAATTACAGTCTATCCATGATTGTAAAAACGGTGCAAAGAGAAGGGATTGAGGGTCAGTAAGGCGTGTGTGGACCATATTATAAATTTGCTTAAAAATGGATTCCCACCGGAAGCTGAGTGTTCAAAATTTGGCAAGAGTACAGGCACAACCGACTCTGACGACAGCAGTAGTGGCCGAAGTCAAAGCTGAAGTGACCTAAGAAAATCCGTCAACCCAGAGAAGCATTGTAAGTCGCACAAACATGTCTAAGGGTACAGTGTGGCGCATAATCAACCAAAATTTGGGCTTAGAACGGCGACATAAAGCCCGAGGACATGCCCTGAAAGAAAGGCACATCAGAAAAAGGTTCACAAATGCAAGAAAGTTGTATGAAAACCATATGGCAGGTGATAAGTGACAGTGGGTAGTTTCTCTGGATGAATCATGGATCTACCTTGATGATACAAACAGGCCCCGTGCAATTTATTACCGCCCAAAATGCCAAAAGGGCGTTCCAACTTCATCCGGGAAAACAAACGTTTTCCAAGGGCTTTATGGTGGTTGCAGATTTTTATGCCAGGGGAAGCTAAGAATTCACAGAGTTGAACGCAAAGCCAAAGTAAATGCAGCCTACTTCCAAGAGAACATCATGGACCCAATTTTTGATGAAGACATCTCTCGGTTTTATGGTGCTGACACCTCAAAAGTTGGACTAGGGGTCGAGTCACACTGCAAGATCATCTCAGAAATACTACAGCCGAAAATTAGATGAAACAGGCATCCATATCATACTCTTCAATAGAGTCCCTGTGAAGTCACCAGATGCCTCGCCGATGGATTTTTGTGTGTTTGGTCTTCTGAAACGAGGCCTTACTTTGAGGCGCCCCACCACGATGGAGGGTCTTTGGAAAGTTTGTCGAGAGGTTTGGGCTGACATTATTGTTCCTGTGCTGCAACGCAGCCTCCTGCAGTGGAAACTGAGTTGCAGGGCAATAGTCCGTGCCCACGGCCAGCATATCGAGCAGAATCGTTGGTGGCGAAAAGGATTTTCGCCGCGATGAAAGGTATGAATTCTGTCTTATCTCATCTGGGCCAACTCTCTAGTTTCACTTGTTTTAAATATTAAATAAATTCGTTTAACTTAATTTACTCTATATTTATATATTAAGAGATTTTTATTTATCTATTTTTATAGATGCTTTGGCATCTGAAATAATAACGCTTCTAGAATTTCTGTTTTTGTCTGCGTCGTTTAGGTAAAGTCATTTTCTTCATTAACTGTACAAGTTCAGTGGTAGAATTAAATGCTATTATCAATTTGGCAGCTTATGTGACTGGTTCAGTCCCTACCTTCCTATAAAAAGGGACGATAAAACAATGAAAAATAAATATTGATAAGTAATAATAATATATTAATAATATATAAAATAAAATAATAATAATATATTAATAATATATAAAATAAAATAATAATAATAATATATTAATAATATATAAAATAAAATAATAATAATAAAATAATATAATAATAATAAAATAATATAATAATAATTATTATTATAATTGGTCCACCGTTATGACATCGGGATAGCGTCGCTCCCTCGTACACAGCGGGTCCGGTCGGGAAAAGATTCCTGGGTGATAGATTATTTTGAGTTTTTACTCACCTGAAAAACAAATATCAGGGAACTTTAAGGCCGAATCGGTCACCGAATATCATTTGGCCATCATAATCATGATTATCGTAATCGCCATGTTTAGTACAAATGCGTGTGTGAATGGTGTACGGCATGTAAGTAGTACCTATGAGGTGATAGGTTAAACTTGGTTAGTATGGAGCGAAATAGAAGGCCTTATGGCCTTCACTCTGCGAGAATAAATAAAACATTATTATTATTTCTAAAATGTAATCTAAAACAATACTGTCATTACTAACGTTTAGACATGATTTGAATTTCCTGTTCGGACACTCCAATCTTTCTATAACACCGGAAAGTACTTTGTGAAAATGTAATTTGTAATTATTAATCATAATCAATTTTGTGCCCTCACAGACGATAAAGTTTGTTTTGTTTGAATTCCTCATGTGTAAGATTCATTGAATAGATCTGTTGTTGCACTTAAACTGTCAAGCGGACCACTCTAGTTATCAACATGCAAAGACTTGACTTTACCTTGACGTTACGTTCATCGAAGGGTCCTCTATATTCATACTATGAAAACCGAATCTAACGTCCAGCCACATTTCTTACGTGCAATACATGAGCAATTTTAAAATTTGTCACATTTAATATTTGAATTACATTATTTAAGAATACATTTTATTTATTTATTTTACTGAATTGTGATATTTCCTCATTAAAATGTACAGCCTACTGCATCCACTTTGGACTGTTATTACTACAAGTGAGAATGGCAAGGGATTCATTTGTTTATTTCTTTGACACAGAAAGGAGTTTTTCTGTTGCCTTTATCAGTTTACAAACCATATGAAAAAAAAAAAAATTGCTAGCGCCCAACAGATAATGTCTTTGTAAGAGTTGGGGCACAAATTATCTACGATTAAGAGATCGTGGGGAGGGGACACCGAGAGAGATTTAATAATGAAATTTATTTTTGGAAATTTGTGAGAGATGTAAAAAAATCTAAAATAATAAGTGAAGTAAGGTAAAAAGTACACATAATAGAATGGCATTTTCGTGGTATAAAGTATTGAATCGAAACAATTAAAAATTGAAGCAAACTAATGTAGGATTTGTGTTTTTTGTTGAAAATATTGTTATGTAATGCATGACATGGGAAAAAAATCACTGGAAATAGGATAAATTTAATATATAAAAATGAATGTTTGTTTGTTTGTTCGTACTTTATGCGCGGCCATACCGTTGATCCGATTGTGATGGGGCTTTTTGAAAAATGTTCAGGAGATTCCCGGGATGAACATAGGCTGTAAGAGTTGTGATACTCAACTCTTACACCCTTAAAAATCGCCCTTTGTGGGGAAAAACGTGAAAAAGTTCCTTTTTTACCCTTAAATGGCTTACGCTGCCTAAACCATAACAGATACACAAAATTAATGTACATAGAATTGAATATCTCAAAAAGCTCTACAAAAAAGTCCACGACAGCATATGTTTCTCTCTTACGGATAACTCAGAATATTCTCCATACCAGACTTAAAATAATCTACTTTATCATACGAGTTCCATAACTATAAACTTAACTACAATAACCGTTTTTGTCTTTCATTGATGCCAAGAAGCTCGAGACAAGTACGTAGATTCTTGTGCAAGCATAGCTGAACATGACGGGTATTCTTTTACGGATAACTCACAATAACGAATTTTATCTTTTAGCTTATGTCAAGAAGATGGAGATAAGTAGATTCCCGGGAAACACCGAGTAATCAGCACGGGGAATCTTAAAATAATTACGATATACATTTATAAGTATTTTTCATTTTACTTATTCAACTAATCATAAGAAGTGCATTCATTTTCGTCTTTCAGCTCATTTATGCCAAGAAGATCGGGATGAGTAGATTCCCGGACAACGGGTATCTAAAAATAATTACGATATAAATTTTTCCTTGCGCTTATTTAACTAAACACAAAACACATTAATTTTCGTATTTCAGCTCATTTATGCCAAGAAGATCGGGATAAGTAGATTCTTGGGCAACGCCGGGTAATCAACGCGGAGTATTTAAAAAATATAAATTTATAATTATTTTTTGTTTTACTTATTCAACTGAACATAAAAGCACATTGATTTTCATTTATTTAGGCGTAGTAGCGCACGCCGGTATTAGTTAGTATTATATAAAATACATATGGCAGCTGATGTTAAAAACAGTTATATCAAACTGACGTGAACAAATGAAAATAGAGATAAACATTCAGGGTGTTCGACTTGTTTGCTCGCTCAAAATAAATTTTTTTATTCAAACACCAAGTGAAGTATTGTTTCATGCTAACTTCATTGAGGGTATAGTTTTCATGTAGATCTTCAATTAAGGAAATGGAGGATAGCATATATGCTTAGCTTTATTTCTGAAATAAATTTTATTTTTTCATGAAGACTTTACTCTTTTTGAGATCTATTCAGAAATATATCACACTGTACAATTCTGACATCATTACAGTAGAGGAGATAAACGATAACGGATATATGACTTCTTTTAGTGAATTTAGAAGGATTTTTAGTTACTGATGTTGTACCCATGAAGCAGTAATTATTTTTAAAAAATCTTAATCATACTTACTAGACACTGAGAATGGGTGTGTTTTCCGTGTGTTACTTAACGCTCTAGCGGCCGCAGTATTTTCTGAACCAAACTTGTCAAATAGCAATAGTTTAAGTAATGTATGTTCGAGATTGTTAATCAGCAAATTCGGACAATTACGAATGATGTTAACCAAATTCAAAAAATTGAAAGAAATGATCTAGCGGTTGCAATTTTATATTTTTGGCAACGAAACTCTGTATAAAGCACTCAAATAAAACGAGAAAAGTAGGCTCAAAAAATCATTAAATTTCAACCATTAGGAGTGGGGTTTACTGAAAGCCGAAATTTAAAACTCGATCTAGCAGACGCCATGTTTGTTTTCTCGAAAACAAACGGCTTGTACGAGGGCGGATCGGAAAGTACCGCACAATAATTTTTTTTAAAGTTTAATAGTAAAAAAAAAAGGAAAAAAAAATCACAAATGAACTTACATCTTTTACCTACTTTTCGACATAGTCACCAACTTTCTCAACACATGTTTCCCATCGTGTTACCAGTTTCAATATGCCCTGTTCGTAGAAGTCCGTTTGGTTGGAGTGTAGCCATCTGCGCACTGCTGATTTCACTTCCACATCTGTCTCAAAGCGTTTGCCGGCCAGGAATTTCTTCATGGGACCAAACAGATGAAAGTCCGATGGTGCAAGATCCGGACTGTATGGTGGATGCTGGAGCACCTCCCAACCAAATTCGGCGATTTTCTGACGAACGACAGCAGCAACATGGGGGCGAGCATTGTCATGAAGAAGTTTAACGTTAATGTTGTGACGTTTGTCACGAATGGCACGACGCAACTTCACCAAAGTTTTAATGTAGGCCGCAGCATTCACAGTGGTCCCGTGTTCAGCAAAGTCCACCAATAAAACACCATGCATATCCCAGAACACTGTCACAAGCACTTTCCTGGCAGATTGAGTCACTTTGAATTTTTTCTTTACTGGGGAACCAGCATGTTTCCACTCCATTGATGCCTGCTTTGTTTCGGGCGTGTAGTGGTACGCCCACGACTCATCACCTGTGACGATTCCTTCCAGAAAGTCATGTCCTTGTGCGGTGTACCGCGTTAAGTGGTCCAAGCTTGCCATCATTCGCTGGCCCTTGTGGTCGTCTGTCAGGTTCTTAGGCACCCAGCGAGCACTAACTTTACGGAATTTCAAATTTTCATGAACAATATCGTACACCGCACCATAGGAAATGTTGAACTTCTGCGATAAGGCTCGCAGTTGCACACGCCGGTCGTTCAGAATTGCCGCCTCAATGCCTCTGACATTCTGCGGGATTGCTGCTGTTGTCGGCCGGCCGGAGCGTGGCGAATCACTAAGGTTCACGCGTCCCTCTTGGAAGAATGTGCACCACCTGGAGACATTGCTACGGTCCATACAATCATCCCCATACACGCCACGCATGTCCCTGTGAATTTCACTGGGTTTATGCCCTTTGGCCCACAAAAATCGAACAACACTTCTCTGTTCCTCACAGGTGGACGACTGTAGCATGCGCGCCATCTTTGTTGCATAGTTCAAGCTTCTCTTGCAAGAGGTGCACCTGAGAAAAAAATACCATCTGTAGTGAAAACTTCAAACTATATCTCTGTGAAATGTCAACATTCTAGCTGCAATACCAAGGCAGAAAAAAATTATTGTGCGTTACTTTCCGATCCGCCCTCGTACATTTGAATAAAAAACGAGAGTTTATTTTATCAATAAAATCGAACAATTAGGACGGGGGGGGGGGGTTAACGTGAGACGAGATGGCTGCGATATCGTTTGATACTGGAATTCGGGAGGCCCCGAGTCCAAATTTATGAGGTTGCAAACCAGACTCAGGTTTTTCAATCATAAAATTAAGGTATCGGTTTTATAACACAAATAATGTACTTGCTATCGTTATACACACAAATAATTATATTTCATTATACTTTTTAATCTTAGGCCTACTGTGTAATGTTTACAGTCGATTGCACTTTTATTTAAAGTACTAGTCTCCTGTTAGTATTCTAATCTATATATGAGCACAATGGCGTAACAGCCCAATGTTGGACCTTAGCATCTCTTTTGTTAGAATTTACTAGACGAAGCAAATTTAGTTACTCTTATTTCCATAAACATGTTATGAATGGTGTTCGGTCAATATAACGGTCCAAAGAGACATATAGCAGGCAAAGCTAATAATAATAATAATAATAATAATAATAATAATAATAATAATAATAATAATAATAATAATAATAATAATAATAATAATACTTTATTTATTCTGGCAGAGTTAAGGCCATAAGGCCCTCTCTTCCACTCAACCAGCACAAATACAAATAAATATTCGACAAATATAGATATGCACTGTACTAATTATAAACAGTTAAAGATACAATAAATGTAGCAATGTAAATGTCATGTACAAACAACATTTTATAGGGTAATAACAATAATGATACGATAATAATAATAATAATAATAATAATAATAATAATAATAATAATAATAATATAATACATTATACGGGAAACACCAATTAATATATTATATATACACCAATTATATATATATCTTACACTGGATAATAATGAAGTCGAGTTTAGAGCAAATATAAATTTAGATTTCTTTTAAAAGATGCCAATGTCCGGCAGCCCCTTATTTCTTGTGGTAGGGAATTCCAGTTGCGAGAAGTGGAGATGGTATATGACATGGAGTGATGTGATGTCCTATGTTGCGGTATATTAAGTAAGAGACTATGTTGTGATCTTGTGTTTAAGTTATGGTTTGAGGATAGATACTGGAAACGGGATGATAAATAATTGGGAATCGAGGTATGTAGGATCTTAAATAGGAGAATTAGACAGTGCGATTTTCTTCTCTCTTTTAGATGTAGCCATGACAATTCGTGGAATAATGGAGAAATGTGATCGTATTTTCGAACATTAAATATGAATCTGATACACATATTATGGACACGCTGCAGTTTGTCCGACAATCCGTCACTTATGTCAGTTAGTAGAACGTCACAGTAGTCAAAATGCGGCATCACTAAAGTTTGGATTAAAATTCTTTTAAGAGTTGTAGGAAGAAAATGTTTAAGTCGCTTTAGGGAATGCATTATGGAGAAGATCCTTTTAGATGTTTGTTTTACTTGCTCATGCCATTTTAAATTAGAATCTAAGTAAAATCCCAAGTTTTTAACGACGTCGGTATAAGGAATTTGTTCATTATCTAATATGACAGCCGGCATATTGCCATTGTTTATGAGGTGTAATAGCCTTGGATGTCCGATAATTATTGCTTGCGTTTTGTTTACATTTAGTTTCAGCCCATATTGTCTGGACCATAAAGATATATGCCTGAGGTCAGTGTTTACTTTGTCAATATATTCATTAATTTCGTCAGGCCTAAAGTGTGTGTAAATCTGTAGGTCGTCGGCGTAAAGATGATGCTTGCAGTTTTGTAGTTTCTTGGTCACGTCATTAATATAAATCGAGAAGAGAAGAGGAGCGAGGACGCCGCCTTGAGGTACCCCTTTCCTCACCAAGCGCCAGGAAGAAATGCGATTATTAACAGAAACTGATTGCTGACGATTAGTGAGGTAAGATGCAAACCAATCAAGGCAGTTTTCCGACAGATGTAGTGTCTTTAGTCTTGCTAGCATTAAGTCTATATCTACTGTGTCAAAGGCTTTGCTGTAGTCGAGTAGGACTATTGCGGTGAGTTTGCTTTTGTCCATTGAGTCTCTTATGTCCTCTACAATGTCAAGTAGTGCAGTACTTGTGTGATGTCCTGTTCTAAAACCAGACTGATGTTCATCAAGTAAGTCGTGTGTGGTGAGGTAGTCTGTTAACTGTGAGTGTATTATGTGTTCCAGTGCTTTAGATAAACAGGGAAGAATACTAATTGGTCTATAATCATCGAGTGTTGTGGGAGTGTTTGATTTCGGTGTAGGACGAACTAGAGCCATTTTCCAGAGTCTGGGATAGGTCCCGGTCATTATAGAGGCATTAAAAATGTGGGTTATTGTTGGGAGAATAATGTCTATTATTTTTTGCAGGAGAGTTATTGTTATATTGTCTATTCCTTGTGCTTTAGATTTAATACGTAATACTGCTCTTTTGGCGTCATCAGGTGAGATATAGGAAAAAAAGAATTTGTCTCGGGTAGGTTGGGAATATGACATTAGTTCATCTATTGTCTGTTGTTTGTGTTGTGAGTTGTTGTCAGTAGGGAGGCGGGTAAAATGGTCATTCAACTCATCTAGTGGTAGGTCAGCTGTTTCTACCTGTAGTTTATTTTGACAGAGGCCTATTGATTTTAAATTTTTCCACATGTCAGCTGAGTTGGACATAGTTTGTGTAATAATAGTATGGGCATATCTTAGTTTTGCATTCCTGACAGTCTGGTTGACTTTATTCCTCAGATGTTTGTATGTCTGTAAGTCTGTCAGTTCTTTGTTCCTCCTGTATTTCCTAAATGCTGCGTCTCTCTCTGTCATAAGCAAGCGGATATTATCAGACATCCAGGGTGCAGGTGGTCTGTTTATACGTCTAGTCTTGATAGGTGCGTGTTTGTCATACAATTGTAAAATCATGTCATTAAAATTTTCAACTTTCTCGTCTACAGTCCTAAGTGTCCATATGTTGTTCCAAGGTAGTTTTGCAGCGTCATCAATTAATTGCGCATAATTTATATGTTTCAAGTCTCTGTATGTTACAAGTCTAGGTCTACGTTTAGAGCAAAGGAGTGAATATTCAATGTATATTAAGTCATGTGCAGAGATGCCTGGGGCTTCTATCTGTCCACTAGTTATAACTTTTTGAGGATTATTTGTTATAATTAAGTCTAGTAGTGTGTCAGAATACCTAGTATGATGGGTTGGTTCTGAAGGCAGTATTGTCATATTGCATGACTGGAACATTGTCTGTAATAGTATAGTGTTGTAAGAATTTGTGGCTAATAGATTAGTATTGAAGTCTCCTAGTACAATTACATGTTCATAAGATGGTATCAGATTTTGGAGTACTGTTTCAATGTCATGTAGGTGACCGACATTTGGGGGCTTATAAACTACTCCTAATAAAGATTTCTGCATTTTCGCTCTAATTTCTATAAATAGGTATTCGGGTCGAGACGAGTATTCACTAGGCGAATGGGATACAATTTTTGGTTGTAGATCAGAACGTATATACATCGCCACGCCGCCTCCATTTTTCCCGACTCTGTCATTCCTAATCAAGGTGTAATTTTGCATGTTTACAAGAGAAGAAGGAAGGGTATTTTTTCAGCCATGTTTCAGAAATTAAAATGGCATGCAGATTTAGTGTTGAAAATATAGTTTGGAATTCTGAGAAGTGGGACAGGAGTGACTGTGCATTACAATGTGTTATTTTGAGTGTATTGCTGTCCAAAGAGAAACGTGATTTTAAAAGGTCTGAGGTGGAAGGGGTATGTTGAGATGGGGACAATGGAACTGTCAAAGACCGAAAAGGGGCTGCAGGTGCATTCCTTAAATCTATGGTTGAAATGTTACTAACTAAAACAAGAAAACCGTAAATATGAAATGTATTACTAGAATGAAGGAGATCGGTAAATTTTGCTTAGAAGCCTCTTTATTCAGGCTTAAGGATCTTTTACGAGCCTGAAAATCTTGAGACTTGGAAGCTACGGCATGATGTCCGTCACTTAGGATTTGCCCCTTGTATCTTTTCATTCTAAAAAATCCATCGACCCCGGCTGGGTTCACATTATATCATGAAGCGATGTTTTTGATAAACAGGTGAATAAGCCTTGCCTAATTCCTTAAAATAATTTACCAAATAAAATATAAATTAATTCCTCATATACTAATTTAATCATTATTACTTTTAATATTATAATAATTAAAACATTATAGTAAAATTTCAAAATAAAAAAAAGAAATATTTTAAGTAAACTTTTGACATATTTAAATCATTAACCAATTCTAAATTCACAATATTTCAACAATTCTTATTTATAAAATACCAGAGAGCAGATTTAAGGAATATAACCACTAGTCCACGCGGTCGACCTCTTGTTGGTATTATTGTAATTAATTCCATTATAAACATGGATTGGGTGAAGGTTACAATTGAAGGAAATCCATATGTAGGGTCTAATGTACATCTTGGTTAGATATATTATATAGTTATTCAAGGATACAATATAATTCCTAAGGTATTTATATATTTATAGAGCATGTACCTGTGTGAGTACAGTTTTAATAAAACATCCTACTGAAAATCTATTTCAGAATCTAATCTGGGACATCAAGACATAATTCACTTCTTTACAACTGGAATGGTGACAATTCTCTCTCCGGAAAATGCGGAAGAAATTCAAGAAAATAGGTAAGCCATAAACCATATTCAAAATATTTTTTAAGTGGTATGTACACTATTTTAATGTTTTTACTATAAATATTTTCAGTAATGTTGTAAAAATATTTAGATAACATATTTTTTATATTTGAGAAATAGAGTAGTTTTAATGAACTATTTTTTAAATAGAAACCCGTAATTCTGCTCCATTCTCCATTCGTTTTTCACCATGTGGTACAAAAACATAAGAAATATAGGAAATATTGGATCGGCTAAGTCTCATATTTGGAGATAGTCCGCCAATGTTGTCTTTCTCATTGGAAACGGAAGGGAGCAAAACACGTAGATTGCAAAAAATCATGAATATTGTTGTTTGAAATCAGGTTTTGACAGATTTATTAAGCAGTTACGCGGTATAACGGTTAAACATATGTAACTTCAATATTTTAGAATATACGTTTCGATATAATATTGCATCATACTTCTATCATACAATACATTAATAAATGTATAATTCGTGGATCTTTTGCAATAAATTGCTTAATTATGCGATCTGGCAAAATTTTACAGTAAAATGTTTTTATTTGGTAAAATACAATTGAGGGCAAAGGAGAAAGTATCATTATGTCATTTTCATTGGATAAGAAATTTTCTTCTGCAGAGACTCTTGATGTCCCAACTCCTTTCAAAAAATGTTAAACTGAAAATATATAAAACTATTATTCTACCAGTTATATTATATGGATGCGAAACATGGACTCTTACTTTAAGGGAGGAAAGGAGACTATAAGTATTAGAGAATAAAGTACTTAGGAAAATTTTTGGACAAAAGAGAGATGAACAAACAGGTGAATGAAAAAGACTACATAACAATGAACTACATGGTGTTTATAGGGAGCCATATATAATAAGAACAGTTAAGTCTCGTAGACTGCGATAGGCAGGACATGTTGCACGTATGGGGAATGAAAGACTTGCATGGAAGCTTCTTGTAGGAAAGCCAGAGGGGAAACGCCCTGTTGGTAGACCAAGAATGAGGTGGGAGAATAACTAACTATGATTTGAGGGAAGTAGATTATACATGGAATGATTGGAAAGCATTAGCTCAGGAAAGGGATGCATGGAGAGCTTATGTCCGCGCGGCCATGAACCTACGGGTTCGATCGTGCCAGTGAGTAAGTAAGTAAGACGTTTTCTTCACTTCCGTACATTTTATATTCCGTTATTTTCAATATAAATATCGTAGATATTATTCTTCAAGGCCTTAAAAGTTGTAAACTATGGATTGATGTGTTATTTCCCCCTAATCTGGCGTGTTATAATGCTAACTAACTCACTGGCTCTATCGAACCTGTAGGTTCATGGCCGCGCGGACGTAAGCTCTCCATACATCCCTATCGTGACGTAATGTTTTCCAATCATCCCCTGTATAATCTACTTCCTTCAAATCATGGATAATGTTATCCTCCCACCTCTTTCTTGGTCTACCAATTGGGCGCTTTCCCTCTGGTTTTTCTATAAAAATCTTCCAAGCACCTCTTTAATCCCCCATATGTGCCACATCCTCTGCCCATCGCAGTCTACGAGACGCAATTTTACTTATTATATCTAGCTTCCTATACATATCATGTACCTCACTATTATGTAATTTTCTCCATTCACCTGTCCATCTCTTTTTAACCCAAAAATTTTCCTAAGAACTTTATTCTCAAATACTCGTACGGTAACCTTCTTTCCCCCCCTTAAAGTAAGAATTAATGTTTCGCATTCAATAATATAACTGGGGGAATAACTATTTTACATACACTGCTCAAAACAATTAGAGGAACACTTGTAATAAATTGAATAAGTAATTGTTTTTTAAAGCTGTGATGCTGAAAGTTGGACAATATGTAAATTGAATTATTAATTTTATCATTGGATACAAATTTTAAAGATCCATGGCCTAAATACAGAGAAATTACCTCAAATAACAAATATAGAGACATTTTTTTATTTTGGAAGGCACTGGCCACTTCTAATTGGTAAGCTTCCTGATGTTGCTACAGTGACGAATGTTGATTATTGTCTTGTTTATTGAAATCTCTGACAAAATGAGGCATTTAAATGAGTTTGAAGTGTATCATGCTCTACATCTTTTACGACAAGGTCAATCTCTGCGACAAGTGGCTAGAGAGCTTGGGGTTTCTCCTTCCGTGGTGTCCAGGTTACGCAACAGGCACAGAGAGACAGGTCAGTATTGTAGAAGACGTGGCCAGGGCCGTAAATTTAAAACAAGCCCCCAGGATGACATACGTTGCTCTTTCTGCTCTTCGACAGCGTACAAAAACTGCAAAAGACCTGCAGAATGACCTTCATATGGCTTCCGGAATCCGGGTTTCAGACCAAACCATAAGGAACAGATTAAGGAAAGAGAATATTCGTCCAAAAAGGCCCGTTAAAAAACCACGCTTAACATATGGACATAAGGCAGCAAGACGTACGTATGCTGAAAACCATGGTGATTGGAACCTGAACCAGTGGGAGTCTGTGCTCTTCTCGGACGAATCCAGGTATCATCTTACACGTTGTGATGTTTGATTGAGGGTGTGGGGACGGCCAGGAGAAAGATTTTCTGCAGAGGCTGTACAGGAAATTGATAGATTCGGAAGAGGTTCCATAATGGTGTGGGCCGGAGTTATGTACAACAATCGTACGGACTTTGTACTTGTTCCCCAGCGACTGAATGCTATCCGGTATATCGAGCACGTTCTGGAAGAGCATGCAGTACCTGCTGCCATTGGAGCAGGCCCTGGATTTCTGTTTATGCAGGATAATGCCAGGGCACATTCTGCGGCTGTCACCAGGGATTTCCTGAGGAGGAATGAAATTGAGGTGATGGAGTGGCCAGCGGTCAGCCCAGATCTCAACCCTATTGAACACTTGTGGGATCTTCTAGACGGGAAGGTCAGGAACCGATATCAAGCTCCACAAACTCTGCAGCAACTTGGAGATGCTCTGAACGAGGAATGGGAGAATATCCCGCAAGAGGAAATCCAAAATCTTATTGGGAGCATGCCACGAAGGTGCCAAACTGTCATCGAATGTCGTAGAGGCCATACACAATACTAACTGTATATAACGAGTGTTTAACTTTGAAAAATAAGCACAAGATTCAATTGCTTACATAGCGGAATTATTTGAAAAGTTAATTGTCAGCGTTATTCATTTGTTTTTACTGACATGAGCAATAAATAAATAAATAACCACAAATAATGTACTTTATTAATTTCATGTTTGTACCTTTATCCAATGAAAAAAATATTTGCATATTCCATAGTGTTCCTCTAATTGTTTTGAGCAGTGTATTTTCAGTTTAATATTTTTTAAAGATGTTGGGACGACAAGAGTCCCTGTAATGCATAATAGCACGCATTTCCAGAATTGAGCCTATGTTTAATTTCTTTGTGCACCTCACTACTATTTGTAATTATTGTGCCTAAATAGGCCTACTTGAAATCAGTCACTTTTCCAAAATTGTCTTCATTTGTCAGTAGTTGTCCGTTTCCATTATATCATGCATTTCTATGTGTGAACATATATAATTTAGTTTTATTGATGTTTATTTTCAGTCCCAATTTTTTTAGTGTTATTCAATAGAGTGTGTGTGTTGTCCCTCAATATCTCGTTATCGCTCATTAATGCTACGTCATCAACATAAACTAACAGCTTATTAATATCATTGAGTTGCAGGCCTTCTTCATTCTCCAAAGTTTTGATGGCATGCTCTACTACAAAATTGAATAGTAGAGGAGTGTTCTAATGCTACATATTTCGTACTTCGAGTTTCGCGCTGGACGGATAGATGGCGTTAATGTGATAGTATTTTCAATTTACGCAAACACTTAGGCAGGCCACTTTACATAGATCAAAATATATAATCTTGTATTGTGCACCAAGATGAGTAAAGAAGAGTATATGTTTGTGTAAAGCACGAGGAAGAATAATGAAGAAAAGGTAAAAGCTGAAACCCGGTGCCGGCACGTAGCCTACACCTGTCGAAAGGCATAAAGGGGATCGCCAGGCTTAACGTTCCTATCCGACGCCCAGTGGACAAGGCGACTACTTTCGTAGAACATACTCAAAAATTATATTTAACGACGCAGTGTAAGGTCAGACTATAAATTTATGCAAATTCCCCCATTTTGAAAATTAATGAATCTAGTTTTAGTCTATACAGAGCAGTATGTAGAGTGTTCATAAAGTATATTATTTTTTTTAATTTTATGTTTTTTTTTCAACAAATGGTATGCCTATAGACAGTAAATGGACATAAAATAGGTATGAAATTTCTTACAGTACTTGGATGAGAATGGTAGGCTACATTAAAATTAAAACCAACTTTTTATTATATACCTAACTTCCTTATTATAATTTCTAATTACCGAAAAAAATTAAAATTATGTTTATATTGAAAAACTCAATTTGATATTTCTTCCACAATTTCAAAATGTTTTCTTTTTTTAAATCAATTACTTGATTCTTCTTCACTTGTATATATTTACTCTGATTTATCAGATTGAATATCATCCTATTCTTGAGATACGCTTGATGACTATTTGTTTGGAATGGTGCATTTCAATAACCGCAGCACTTTTCGAATCCAACGGTTTGCGTTTTTTTTGGTCAGGGTTTTGTAAACTAGAAATGAGAGGGTCAGGAAAAACTAAAAACATGGTCAACAAATCACAGTTTGTTGGCAATCGTGAAAATTTTCGAGTACTCCGTTCTCTGTATCGTCGACAATCTTTGTTTCTAGCCTCTTGGGCCTCTTCAATTAATTGGCCAATTGGGATCATTTTAGTTTCTATTATTTGAGCACTATGATCTAAAATTGTGTTGTATTGTCGGAGCCATTCCATACCAGGCATACAAACCTAAATATAGCCACATGGTTTCTGATGCGTGCTCACTAAATTTGTAAAAGTCGATATCGTATCCTGATGAAACAGTTTCAAGAATAACCCTGATTTTTTAATAAGGTGTTCATCTAATCCAGTAATTATATCACTTACAGCTGAGTTTTCGAAAAATGGATAGCTATATTACTATCAATGGTATTTCCGAAGTCTTATTTTGCTTGATCTACATTAAGACCTAAATGTAGTCTATTTTTAATTTATTTTTAATTTCTGCTTTTTGAAAAGCAAAACTCTGACGATCTTTATCAATTTTCAAAGTTTTTCTATTTTCCATTAAATTTAATCTATATAACATACCGGTACTTGGGAGAAATTCAAAAGTACGAATCCATCCATGTAATATAGCTAAATCAAATCTGTAGTTTTCGGAGTTATCATGCATGAATGCAGAGTTCGGATCATTAAATACCTTTGAAGTACTTTTGCAAATGTGGCATGTCTGGGTTGACTTGGTACCTGTCAATTCGTTAACATTTACCATCTGACATAGTTAAAACCATATTATGCGAAATTGTTATTTCCTTCCCTTCGACATTAACTGAGTCATAAAACCTCGATCTGGTATTTTAGGAGGTTTGTTCAGTAACGTTCAAGGAAGGCGTTTCTCTTTGGAACACAAAGTTGATTGGACGACAGTACTTTGTTGACCCAGGGATATTGTTTTGCCACACATAACATTGATTATTCATAGGTTGTAAATTTATAAGTAAATTTAAATTAATTTCACAATTAAAATGTTCTCTCACGTCGATATCGAACTCGGACTCGCTGGTTAGGAAGTGGACATCCACAATGGACTTTTCCCTTTTTTATTATTTAAACCATTGCCGATGCATGTGATATGAAGCATTTCTTCCCTTCATCTCTACACAAGATATCCTGCTGTAAAATTTGGAAAATGTAAACGAAAAAACGGCCTACCTTAAACTAGACGATAGGGCATTTTTATTCGTGAAATGTATATTAAAATGTAGCTTTTAGGCACAATGTGGTGTTTTTATTTGCTGGTATAAAACTTTAGAATGAGAACTGTTGTTTGATACATAGAGAATGCGTGTTGTAGAGTTAAATTGATTTTTGAAAAGAAAAGGATGTGAAAGCGAACCGGAAAAGAACACGTAAGTGCACTTACTTGTGACCCGGGGATTGATTGGTTCAATCTTAAATATAGTTTGAAAGGTTTTGTTCTATAATGTTAAACAGGTTCAGGACATTCTTACATATGCAAGTATAACATTTGAATAACACTATCTGTCGCTGATAGATTGTATGGCGATATTTAGTGAATGGATTCTATAAGTTATAACTCGATAGACAAACATGATACATAAACCGTTACATTAGTCCAAAAAACATCAATATCACATCATTAATCAATAAAAATCTATCGGCTATTTAGTTTTTAGTCATCATTAACGATCGCTGCCTGAATTCCGACTAAGACTGGGGTGGCGTGTGGCATGTAAAAAGTACCTATAACGAGATATGTTAAACCAAGATAATGGAATTGAATTTTCGAGAAATAGGCAGAGTGATGGTACACGACCGATCCAAATGAGAATCCCATACCTTATTAGGGAACTACTTCGCTCGATTAATATATATATATATATATAGTTTTAATATTGTGACGCATCGTAATAACGACGTTTGAATTTCGCGGACGAAAGCGAGATTAGTGGTCTCACATTGATAGAAATAGATTTGTGAATCGCTGATTCGCGAGTTGAAAGAACGTTGGGTCTAGATTTCCGTTCCAGAAGCTTCTCCAAGCCTCGACATCGACCCTCACTGTCGTGAAGTTTCGATGGACAGAAACGTTCGTACTGGAAGAATCTCGATCAGAGGTCTACAAATCTCCTACACCGCACTATATAATCTGTTGGGAAGGCAGGAAGCGAATCAGTTGTGAAGTAACAGAGATACCGTGGCTGTGATTGTAATGAACTTTGGAAAGTGAAAGCGTTAGAGACCGAAGAATTATGTGTTAGATAAATTTTAAATCAAGATAAATTATTACGGCAATTTGTGAGTGAGCTGTCACTGATAGTTTATAGAACTGAATAAAGTTACTGTGAAGTTTTTTACCATCACGTGTTGTTTTACTAACAAGGAAAGTACTTGGGCTCGAACAAACATATCTGTATGAAAGTTTGCTTACAGGACCATTACGTACCTCTCAATGCGCTGGTGGGTGTCGTTTTTCTGCAAAACTCTGCAATCATGCTCTAGATATCACTGTAGATGTCATTGTAGAAGCCATACGCAATGCAGATATAAATGTAAATGGAGACTTTCAACAAAAAGCTCACAGCAATATGAATGACTGCAAAACACACAGTGAAGAAAAGCAAGTTGATCGCATGTCATATTTGTACATTCCATAATGTCTGTGTTGAACGCCACGTCAATTACACTTTTGAAGTTGTCCACTGGTTCACCAATACCGTAGCCAGTGTTCTGCCACGCGTAACGAAGCATTGGGATATATACTCCCGCAGATAACTGATTGTAAATGACAGAATGCAAATTCATGATAAAGAATCTGTCATGCAATTTTGGCTGCATATTGCTGGAACGTAGTTTAATAAAGTCTGTTATTCTCTTGGCATACATTTTATATTGCCTGAAGAAATACACATCCAGAGGTTGTTCATATTTTGTAGTTCTAGGTGGAATGATTTTTAAATGTACATCTTTTCCACCAGATGCTTCCAAAAGTACTTGTTCATCCTTATGTCCAGATCAGGAGTCACAAAGTACTAATGACTTTCTCGACAAATTTTGATTCAAAACTGACAGAAAAAACGTCTTCAGATGTTGTCTCAACGTTCTTCTTCTTTTCCAGGATTAGGTCAATGCGGCCTGTTCTTGTCTCAAGTCCATCGTTTCCTTGGCCGTCCCAAATATCTTTTTTCCATGTGGCTTGTAGGTGTTGATCATTTTGGGTAATCTTATATTGTCCATTTTGTCTAAACGTTTTTTATATTGGTATTTGTGCTCTTCTAGTTTAAGACTATTGAAAATATCTCCAGTTCATTTCTTATTGATTCATTGTGTAATCTATCCATGCGTGTACATCCTTTTACGGATCTTAAAATTTGATTTCAGTGGTTTGAATGTGTGAGATATCTTTTTTTGTAAGTACCCAAGATTCAGATCTATATAAAAGAACAGTAACAGCCATAATTTTATAAAACCTGAACTGAGTTTCTCTTCGAGTCTTTCGGAGTGTACTTCGTATGGTGCCACACATCATTTGATATCGGTTTATTTTATTATGTATATTCCAATCATAGCTATATGTTATATCTGAACCAAGATAGTTAAAGTGTGTTATCTGTTCTATTATTTCATTATTGATTACTACTTTTGCGTATAGTATTTCAAACAAAACGTATGACCTGGATATGAACTATGCTAGTGAATTTATACGTCATAAAATTCCTCGATATTATTACGATGGACCATTAATGCTCTACTTTACATCTAAGGATATTACAGCTCTTACTTGAGAGCATTTTAGAGTCAATATAGTAACTAGAATTGCATAACTCAATCATTATACATTGTGTTATTCAACATTTATGAATTATGATCTAGTTTGAAGTACTTAGAAACATTAAAAGAATTTGTCCACCTACCATCAACATCGGATCCTGCCGAAACGAGCGAAATTCTGCAAATAAAAATAAATATTTTAAATTAATAACTTTCATAAACACTTTATTGTCAAAGCATATTTAAAATGTAATGTTTCTCTATAAAAACCCAAAGGAAAACCATATAAACAGAATATTTAAGTAACTAGGATTTAATCATAGAGAATGGTAAATGTATTTTTAATATCGACATTGGAAAATGTAGTTGAAAGAAAAATATCATGAACTAGACCGAGATAAAATGTAAATAATATATAATAAAAGAGGGTGTGAAAAAAGGATAACATGAATTTAAATCAAAGAAGAAATTAGGAACAGCGAGCCCAAATAGATTAGATAAAATATGGATTTTATAAACTTTTAAGTAATTTTTCTGAAGTTTTTAAATATTCTTATAGGCCTATTTATACCACGTGCGTTGGCTGAGATGATAGTCTGCTAATTAAACGCGTTTCCTGATTCGTTAACAGCTGATTTGGAATTTTTTAAATTATTATTCTTTGGTTAATATTCTGATGTAATATAATTAATTTAATGTAAAATTGACTAATTGGGTACGATAATTGATGTTGAAACTATTTAGTTTGACAATAAAAAACTAATTACATCTTCAATCTAATCTTTCTAATTATAACTTAGAGTGCAATCACGTAAAAATGAAGGTTTGAAATATAAGTTTAAAAATTCGGTTATACATTTAGGATTGCATTTTTTTTATTCTAAACGTCGTGCTAAGAATTAAGAATGGGCCCTAGCTTAAATATTTTCACGTACAATGCATATCCTCGTACCAACACAATAGAAACTATTAAACGTCTTCTTTGAGTCAATTGTTTATATGTGGCGAGAACTACGTCATGTCTTCGATCCTATGAATATTTGCATAATCAATTATAATGTGCATAAAACAGTGCTCGTGTTGGTCGTAACGTCAGGTCGAGGGATGTAATTAAATGAAATAAAGCCCTTCTTATTGAAGGTCTGTAATAAACGAGGATGCCGGCTGACCAGCGTAGAAAACAAATGACATGCATATAGAGAAGTGGTAGAATACTTTTTTTGGCAGGAAATAAACAATTGAGATTCGTATGTTCCAGGATTTAAACTCTGATTTTTCGGTTACGAGTTTCGAACATTAAATTCTGAGTCAACTCATTAGGTAATTTATGTTTATCGACCTTGCATCCCACGCGAGATGTACTTGTAACTGATAGTTTCAAATATCGTCATCATTTTAGACGATATAATACTCGTCACTTAAACGCGGGTTTTCTCATTGTTGCTATAGAATAATTTATGATCATTACGTAACTTAATTATTTCCATTTGATGCAGAATTGTTGCAACGTAGGAATATTAATGAATCTATTTTAATGTTCGAAGGGATTAGATGTAGAAATTGAGTAAGTCACAAGAATCAAACATCTTGAAGAAAATTACCTTGTGATCTTGCACCGACTATTTTGTTCATAAGCTACTAAAGAACCCAATTTAAAATCCGTACAATTTTGAACGAACAACGGTCGGTTATAACAGAAATTCGTCGAAATTAAATTGTCAGACCAGATACGCAATTTTTTGGAAATTGTCGAACCTGACCCACAAATGTTTCTAATATTTTAAGCTACATAACAAAGAAGATCTTTCTACGAAACGTTGATATACAATTAAATAATTTTATTGTACAAAAATATTTTCATTTCAATAATATGGTGTATTTAAATAAAAAATCATTCTCTGAACAGTCATTTAATTTCAATGACTAAATAGTACTTCTGTGCTCCGGCAATGAATTATCAACAAGATGAACATTTTGTGGTAATTCCCTTTATAATAATATAAACAGTGATAAAAACAAGAAATAATTATATCAGTTACCCAAACAACAGATTAAGGATCTTCATTCAAGGCTCAGTGTTCATTAGTATTGCGTTGAGCAGAATCCTGATGTTTCCTTCAGATATAATAAAAACCCAAAAAAAGCTCAGAAACGTCGGCACATCAGAATACAACACGGTGCAATATCCAAGAACCATAAAACAAATTAAGCCTGTACGTTTTCGTGACAACGATATGTAATTTTAAAATAGGGATCCATTTCCGCAAGCGTGTTTAGATGTGGTGATTGGTGGGATCCACGTTTTGTCAAGAAAACGTCACAAACAAATAAGAACATCCCAGCAGACATTAAGTACAAAAATAATTCAATTACCTATATATTTCTTTATTGCACGACACATTGATGTGCAGTGACTGGGAATGTGATAAAGATCCGATTCTGAAGTGGGTTCGTCATACAAAGAAAGCAGCCTTACAAGGAATTTATTTAGGCACGAACAAAACTTATATCACTGAAATCCTGTGAGGAATAATTTAAGTACCCCTCATTGTCCTGGTGATATTCGTTTATTTACAATCACCTGTTTGAGGCACTGAGAGTTTCATGGTGAATTTCCTTGCCAAATAAGGTTTTCAGTGTGTATACGTATTCCTGTGTCCAATATTAAGTTCTGATTCTCTTCCTCCGTTTATCTGTATCCTTCCAGTCACCATCCTGCAGTCCCCTGTCATTCATAAAATTCATAATTCCCTCTATCCATGTCTACTTAGGTTTCTCTCTTCTTTTCCTCCGATTTGGAATCCACTCCAAACTCCTAACTGACAGTCTATCTGCATTCATCCTCTTCACGTGTCCAAACCATTGTAATAGTTTATTTCCCTCAAATTGTAAAGTTGTTTCGTTAAAGTTAATTTTTTCTCGGATCCTGTCTTATTTAGAGCATCGTGAAAACCTTCTTAAATATCCATTTCCGTGGATTGCAATTTTGACTTTAATTTGGAATTTATAGTCCATGTTTCTGCTCCATAGGTTTTTTAATAAAAGCGTCATATGTTCGGCGAATGATAATAATCAGTCCTGCTAATATATTACGATTGATTGTGATCAACTTTCGACGAAACCTTCTTCATGAATATGGTATTTGTACAATGCATGATACATTATTTATCGTGAAATACCATTCTCAATTATAATCAACTATCTTCGCAAGTGCTGCATACGACATATGTGGACATCGGATAACTTCAGACATGTCATTAACATAATTTTGTGCACTGATATTACAGAATGTGCAATCATGACATCAATTTCCTTTTCCTTTTAAAGTCATTCATAATAATAATAATAATAATAATAATAATAATAATAGCTTTATTTTACCTGGCAGAGTTAAGGCCTTAAGGCCTTGTCTACCACTCAACCAGGTTTAAAAAAAAATACAAACAAAAAATAGTCTTAAATCTAAATTACAATATATATCTATAAATATAAACGATTACAAGTTATGAATACAATACAATTAATATTTATGATGTATTTTGATTTACTCTAAATTTAACGAATTAAATATATATGTACAATATATATAAAAAAAACAGGAAAAAGATTAATGACATAGTATAAAATTAAATAAATATAGAGAAAAATGAATTATTAGACAACAGGTAACTGTATAAGCGTGACTTAAAGGTACCAAGTGTGCGGCAACCCCTGATATCTTGAGGAAGGAGATTCCAGGAGCGGGCAGAGGCTACGTGAAGGAAGTAGAATAGGAGGAAGTGCTATGAAGAGGAATTGTTAGCAGACTGCTATCTTGTGATCTAGTGTCAATATTGTGGTAAGAGGATAACTTCTCAAATCTAGACGCCAGGTAAGTAGGGATGTAGGAATTCAGAAGCTTGAAAAGTAGTGAAAGAGAGTGCAATTTACGTCTGTCAGTAAGACGGAGCCAAGAGAGGTTATTAAAGTGTTCGGAAATATGGTCATAACGGCGGATATTGAAAATGAATCGAACGCAAGCATTATGAAACACGCTGCAGTCTCTGCGACAAGTCATAGTTTAGATCATTATATATAATGTCACAATAATCGAAGTGTGTAACACAAGATTCTGCACAAGGATTTGTTTTAACGAAACTGGGAGAAAATTCTTTTAAACGTCTAAGATAATGTAAGATGGAGAAAGTCTTTTTACATATGTGTTTCACTTGTGTTTGCCAGGTTAGATTTGCGTCTAGATGTAGTCCAAGATCTATTACTGAAGAAGAATAAGGGATAATTATATTATTTATAGTAATGTTTGGTAGTGTAGATATGTCAAAGGTTGTAAGCAGTCTTTGTTGTCCCATTAGAATTACTTGTGACTTGTTAGGATTTAGATTTAGACCGATACTTGAAGACCAGTTAAAGATGGATATGAGATCGTCATTCATTTTTGTCAAGCTGTTATAGAGAGAATGAGGAGGTGAATGTAGGTAAATTTGGAGATCATCAGCGTAGAGGTGATAACGGCAGTGCTTTAGTACAGTTGGCATAATGCGTTGGATGTTATAAAGAAACTCTCACTTGTATTTATAGTTGAAATGTCTGGATGACTTCGACAATGACATATACACTGACATCTAGTGAATGTTTGCAGTTTTTCAGACAAACTGACATTTGCCAGCACATTCAAAAGTAGGTAATGCCACATAACTAAAATTTCGTAGAAATATGTTTGCTCTAATCCAAAATACTTTCCTTGGTAATTTAATCAATCTTAGGACTTTGTGCATCTCAAAAATAAAATTAAAACTAAATGTAGGCCTGTATAAAATTATTATTGTTCTTTTATCTCCAAAATGAATACATTTCAGGAAAATGTACGTTAAGATGATCAAATTGTGGAATTGTGGGAAATTTTAGGTAATGTATACAGGGTTTTTCATTTTATAATCTAACGGGCACACGGCCTTTGCCTGTGCGCGGTTAGATTATAAATGAAGAACCATATATATAGGCCTATATATATCCATCCATAGTAATTCTGCCCGAAGGCAGGTCCTTCACTGCAATCATAGCATTTTCATGCTATGCTTGCAGCTTTACTAGGGAATTGTGTAGGTGTGGTAGCTTCCCGTTGCTTTCCACACCGATGAAGGATGATGATGATAATGGTAAGGATGATAATGGTAAGGATGATAATGATAAGGATGATAATGATAAGGATGATAATGATAAGGATGATGGCCATATGATTTCGGGGACCGTTTGGGCCTTAAAGTTTTCCTGACATTTGTCTTACGGGTGAGGAAAAACCCCGATAAAAACCTCACCCCCAGAAAAAACTGCCCCGACCGGGGATCGAACCCGGGTCCGCTGCGTGATAAGGCAGCACGCGTACCTCGAGACCACAGCAGTGACTATATATATATATACCTATATATATATAATATATATCCATCCATAGTAATTCTGCCCGACGGCATGTCCTTCACTGCAATCATAGCATTTTCATGCTATGCTTGTAGCTTTACTAGGGAACTGTAGGCGTGGTAGCTTCCCGTTGCTTTCCACACCGGTGAAGGATGATGATGATGATGGCCATATGATTTCGGGGACCGTTTGGGCTCAAAGTTTTCCTGACATTTGTCTTACAGGTGAGGAAAAACTGACCCGACCGGGGATCGAACCCGTGCTCGTTGCGTGACAAGACAGCACGATACACACACACACACACACACACACACACACACACACGATAGGGAAAATATGGTAGTTCAAGACGAGACTGATTTCATATAAAGAAAATCATTATTGAAATGGCTCGTTACTAAGAGAAAAATGCCAGAGCAAATTACACTGTCGGTCTAAGTGTCTAGATGGTAGCGCTTGCTACCATTCAAAGTAGAGCGGCATTATATATGTATTAGAATTTTAATATATTTTCCAATATGAAACGTTCTTAAACACTTCAACTATAAAAAATGCATTCTAATTTCCAGATCATCAACTGTGAATAAATTTACTATTTAGATTATTTTGCCAAAAAAAGTGGTTTGTTTTAATTGTATTTTGCTAAAAAAAAGTATACTAAGCTCATTGTTATTTTTTTTTTCAAAGGATGAGATTAACTTTACTATTTAATTTTCTGTTGACAAATCAATAAAGTTTTATGTATTTTATACACTTGAATTAATTAAATGCTTGAAAAGCTTTAGTATGTCACTATTTGACTAAAATAAAATAATAAATGACTAACTCCTTAAAAAACGTTAAACTAAAAATAAAAATAAAATGTTATTCTCACAGTTATTACAATGAACTGTATGGTCTTGATAGGAAGCCAGATATAATAAGAACAGTTAAGTCTCGTAGACTGCGATGGGCAGGACATGTTGCACGTATGGGGAATGAAAGACATGTATGGAAGCTTCTTGTAGGAAAGCCAGAGGGTAAACGCCCAGTTGGTAGACCACTAATGATGTGAGGGAGAACAACCTTAACTCTGATTTGAGGGAAGTAGATTATACAGGGAATGACTTGGCAAAGCATTGGCTCAGGCGGGCTATGAGGGAGGACTTAAGGTCCGCGGCAGGCCATGACCGTAGAGGGTTTCGAGAGTGCCATAGAGTTAAGTAAGGTATTCTCACAGTTACATTATATGGTTGCGAAAGATGAGCTCTTACTTTAAGCGAGGAGGAAAGATTACGAGTATTTGAGAATAAAGGTCTTAGGAACATTTTTGGGCCAAAGAGAGATGAACAGACAGGTGAATGGAGAAGACCGTTAATAGCGAGCTACATAGTCTTTATAGGATGCCAGATGTAATAAGTGCAATTAAGTTTCGTAGACTACGATGGACAGAGCATGTGGCACGAATGGGGAATGAAAGAAATGAATGGGATGCTTCTTGTGTGAAAGCCGGAAGGGAAAACGCCAGTTGGTAGATCAATAATAAGGTGAGAAAATAACATTTACCATGATTGGAGGAAGTAAATTTTACAGGGGATGATTAGAAAACATAAGCTCAGAATAGAGTTGTATGGAGAACTTACGTCCGCGCGGTCATGGACCTACGGGTTCAATAGTGTCAGTAAGTTAGTTCAATAACACCCGATGGAGGATATTATTATGACGCAAACTTTTACGTCAAACTTGAGGATCGTAGCGCAAACGGGTGTTTACAGTCATTTATGAATCTATCTATATCTATAATGACGTAGCCCATTGTTGAGCCATAGCCTCTCCTTTATAAGAAGTTGCTAGGCCAAGTTCATTTTTAGTTATCTCATTTGCTCTTAGATGTTATAGATGGCATGCAGTCGATACACCGACCCAATGAGACATCTAACAGGCAACTAATGCATTACTGAGACGTTGATGTCGGTAAATTTTACTTAGAGGCCTCTTTATTCAGGCTTAAGGATCTTTTACGAGCGTCAAAATCTTCAGACTCGGGATCCACGGCTTAAAGTCCCTCCCGGAGGACTTGATCCTTGGATGTTTTAGTCCTAAAAAAATCATCGACTACGGCCGGGTTTGAACCCGCGACCCTCGGAACCAGAGGTAAGGAGCATAACCACTAGTCCACCGCGAAACAGGCAAAAAAAAAAAAAAAAAAAAAAAAAAAAAGACATCGATAATGTGATTAGCAAGCTGAGGAATATATTATACAAGCATTTTTTGGTCAAATTAAAGTACGAAAATACCGAAAAAATGAATTATGAATAGGTAAAAATAATCTAAAAGTTGCGTTATTAACGTTAACCGTACAGAGATGGCACGCTATATGCATTATAGGCTACAGAATATTCTGCTTCTCACGGTTGTGAGAATGAGCAGGATGGCTGGAAAATGTAGTTTACTTGAACATTAAAAAAAAATAAACTGGCACTTATAGTAATTAAACTTAAAAGCTAACGGAAATAACTCACACTACCTCAATTCCTATAAGTTTGGCAGTAGGATATGTAATCCAAGATATTTGAAAATAATCTCGAAATATTTTGTAACCTATGGCCCATTGTGTGCATATGTAACCATTTGCGCTCCAATATATCAAACTGAGTATTCAACTCAGAAGGACGGAAGTTGAGAGTTCTATTGTATTATAAAATACGATGCAAGGATCAATTCAAAGACAATATGTCAAAGTGATAGAAAATATATTATTCATTCAATTTCCGTGTGTGATAAGACTTTTAAGTTGCAAGAGAAGGCTTTTTATAAAATGTAAGATTTGATTCAATGTGTAAATTTGAGATGAAGCATGGCATATTGTTTTGCACGGCGGACTGTGTATTCATTTCCTGTAAAAAAATAAACGAGTATTTGCTATTAATTCAATTTCCGGAGAACATGCGTCATATGTGAATTCAAATGAATACATCTAATGATAAATACTAATATATGGCAGAAATTCCCAGAAGAGCCAAGCCGACACAAACGTTTTTGCACGATAGTGCATTCTGTCGTACATACAGCAATGGCGACCATGATTGAAAGTTCAATTTCCTAAATTTCGGGGTTGCCAACCTATAAATAACTGAACTATAATGTAATATTAAAAATTACCTACCTAGTGCGGGAAGTAAAACCACTGCCCTTTATGTATACTACGTACAATGTACGAGTATATATATATATATATATATATATATATATATATATCCAAAATATAGTGTTAATGTACATTATACGAAACAAATCATTGCATTTTAAATAAACTGAACTTTATTTGAAACAATAAATTCATACTTGCCGCCATTTTATACATGATTGGTGTCACGGCCTGCTGTAGTCTCAACTAAATTATTTTCGGTATTTACCGTATAAACATTGGCCAGACTGTTAACGTTAGTCAGTTATTAATGAACGCAAATATTTCCAACAAAGATGTTATTGTTTTACTATTTTTTTATTATTTTGAAAACACAATCGTGCAAAAAATAATGTACATCGTACGTTTGTGGAGTGTTTTTACAGAATCTCCGAGATTAAAAACCTCGCTATCACTCGCCTTTAATCATTTGCTCCCTTCAGTAAAAACCAGTTCCCAACCTTGCATTGTAATAGCTATACCATTTACTAACATTAGCTAGCAGATGACAATAAAAGCTATACTTTGAAAACAGAGGTTCATGGCCTTGAACATAAGCTCTATCCCTACATTGAGCTATTTTTTTTATCATTCGAGTAGGTCCTACTTTTTAAGAATTCTTAATTGTAGCAGAATACTTCAGAATTTATCCTTTTTTGAAGTCCACAAGATTTATAGTGTCATCATATTCCCATTTATTTTCTATAAAGTCTTATACCAAAGATGGTCCACCGCTATGGTCTTGTCACGCAGCAGGCCCGGGTTCGATCCCCGGTCGGGGCAGTTTTTCTTGATGAGGTTTTTATCGGGGGTTTTCCTCACCTGTAAGACAAATGCCAGGAAAACTTTAAGGCCCAAATGGTCCCCGAAATCATATGGCCATCATCATCATTATCATAATCATCATCATCATCATACTTCACCGGTGTGGAAAGCAACGGGAAGCTTCCACGCCTACAATTCCCAAGTAAAGTTGCAATCATAGCATGAAAATGCTATAATTGCAGTGAAGGACCTGCCTTCGGGCAGAATTACTATGGATGGATACCAAAGATACTATAGACCGTCTTTTTATACTGAAACTGATGATTACCTATTATGTCATCAATATAAAAATCAAGACAACGCAACAATATATTTATTAGAATTTTAAACCAAGTTTAGAGTAATTAAATACCCTATAGTTGTCATAAGACATAGCCAACTTTTACCTCCAGTCATAGCAGTACTTTCGCTGCGTCGCACTGACGTAGATACTAACCATGTACAGTCAGGAACAAGTAGCAAATACCCAGCTTACTTAGGGTATTGCACTGCAGTCCTCACGCGAAGCGAGTGTACGCGGGATGACAGGGTAAATCAATGTTCAGCTGTGTCGGATAATATTGTATTCAGTTTTAACTCTTCTCTTGTAGATTGATAATTACTATCATTAATTTGGAAGAGCTAATACATCAAACAATAATTCTAAGCAATTTATATATTTTGTTCGTCCGTTTATGCTCCTTTCTTCCACGAGTTTTACTGAGGTTCCAACCGATCCTAAAATCTAAATGACTAATTTTTCTATCGTTATTTCAACCTTTTTATGATTTGCACCTAATATTTTTCTGTATATACTTCATCTTTTAATATTCTCTTCAATAAGTAATATGAAAATCTTAGCTTTTAAATGATCATATACTGTAAGAGCTAAAATTATTCTGGAGGGGAAACACGTTGAACGAGTGAACCATTTTAAATTCCTGGGTTATGAAATCTCCTACTTTAAAAATGAAGATCTTTTTAACAAACTTAATAAATTTAATTATATTTGGCACAATTAAGAGAATATTTAAAAATACAAGGAAGGAAACAAAACAAAAATTTTACAAAGATGTGGCAGTCCCCTTACTGTTGTATGGTAGTGAATTTTGGGTTTTAATTAAAAGAGAAGAGAAGATTATAGAAGCAGCTGAAATGAGATTTCTGAGAAGTGTAGCTGGCTGCAAACTTCTAGATAAAAGAAGTGAAGATATTAGAAATGAGCTAAATATTTTTAAACTTTTAGATAAAATAAACGAATCTAGAAAAAACTGGAAACATTTTCAAAGAATGAAAGATGAACGTATACCAAAAATTATTCTTAATTACAGACCAAAAGGAGGCAGGGATGTTGGTAGTCCGAAAAAGAGATGAATTCAACTTTTTGAATGAAAATGCATGAGACCGGAACAAGCTACATGGCTTAATCCGTGTTTGTTGATGATATTCTCCTCTGCATGTCTGGTTTGAGTCTTGATGGGGGTAGAAATTTTCTCCGGAATTTCCGGCAGTATGGTACAGGTGCCCACCAAACACCGTGAGGATTTTTGGTAGCTATAATAAATATAGGCTCCAATTTGAGATTAACACACATGGATGTGAGGCCGATAACCGGTTTGTACGCTAAGGGCTTTTTAAGCATGTCGCACAATATGTTATGCATGTACATTTAATATACTATTAAAGCATTTTACAATAATTCAATATATTCTTGAAATCTGCAATCATTTAAAATATAAAATAGATACCTGAGATCTCAGTCGTCCTCAACGTTATAAAGACTGTAAGATGTGAAGTACTTTCGGAACATATGCTCCATCCTTAGCATGTAAATTCACATGCCCTCCATGGTATCTTTACCTTGACGTGGTGGAGTGGCTTGCGTGCTTAAATGATTTCGAGAGCTATGCCGGCGGTAGCATTGCTGCCGATAGGGTTACCCATGCCGGACTGGTCGAAGGAGATAACCCAAACGAAATAAATAATAGTTTTAAAGAACTAAAAGAACACGCTTTATTAGAAAACTAAAAAATGAAAAATAATTTTAATTTCCAACATGCTTGGGATAAAATAAAGTGGTCAACAAAAAAATCATCTCCAACACATATAGAATAAAATTAGAGTTATCAACAAAAAGAAAATAATTTTACCATCAAAAGCGTGGGGTGATTTTTATGATTTTTACATTTTCTTCTTAGAGAGCTTACTTTTACCAACATCTGTTTATTATCAAATATATTAATTGATATAGAGCACCCCACGCTTTTGATGGTAAAATTATTTTCTTTTTGTTGATAACTCTAATTTTATTCTATATGTGTTGGAGATGATTTTTTTGTTGACCACTTTATTTTATCCCAAGCGTGTTGGAAATTAAAATTATTTTTCATTTTTTAGTTTTCTAATAAAGCGTGTTCTTTTAGTTTTTTAAAACTATTATTTATTTTTTATTTTTTAGTTTTAATATTTTACAGAATAAGATAAAAATGTAAATATCTTTAAATTCGATACTATTGTAGTATGAGCTAAAAGTAATACCCTTCTATAAAAAAACCCTCCCAGCCGGATTTGAACCAGCGACATATGGATTACTGAAATAATATACCAGTAAGAGTTCACCGCTCTACCAACTCTTACAACGATTGACTAAAAACTCGACAAGCCCGCAACCTATTATACCAGTTTTCATTTTTTTTATTTTCAGATGATTCTGGCCAGGATAATAGAAACAAAATATGAAATTATTGTATTGTCACGGGTCCTCTACATGTATACAAAGTTTCAAGGCGATCCAATATTTCTAAATGGGTGAAAATCGCGTTGAAAGATTCCGTTACATTGATACAAAAACACTTTTTTATTTTCTGATGATTATGGCCAGGATTTTAGAAAATAAATATGAAATTATTGTATTGTCACGGGTCCTCTACAAGTATACAAAGTTTCAAGTCGATCCAATGTTTCTAAGTGGGTGAAAATCGCGTTGAAAGATTCCGTTACATTGATACAAAAACACTTTTTTTGATTTTCTGATGATTCTGGCCAGGATTTTAGAAAATAAATATGAAATTATTGTATTGTTTCGGGTCCTCTACAAGTATACAAAGTTTCAAGTCGATCCGATGATTTTAAGTGGGGAAAATCGCGTTGAAAGATTCCGTTACATAGATAGATAGAGGTCAAGCTAATATAAAGCGTCTAAAAAAGTACCTTAGTCGAAAGAGTGACGATCTTTCACCGTAAAAATACAACCGCCAAGAAATGCGGGCATGGGTTCCACTGGGGTAAAATTTTCCGGAGGTCAAATAGTCTCACATTCGATTCTCCGGACGAGGACTACTTCAGGGAACTCATGCCAAAGGCTCAAACGTAGGGACATGTTCATAGGAACATGGAATGTTAGGACTTTATACAGTAGCGAGACACTAGAAGTATTAATGCGGGGACTAGATATATCACCCTTGGATATAGTAGCTTTTAACCAGAAGGAAAATGCCCAGTTAGTAGACCAAGAATGAGGTAGGAAAATAACAATTATGATTTGAGCGAAGTAGATTATACAGGGGATGATTGGAAGAACATTAGCTCAGGATAGGGATTTATGGAGAGCTTATGTCTGCGCGGCCATGAACCTACGGGTTCGATAGTGCCAATGAGTTAGTTAGTTAGTTAGTTAAAGGATGGAGCATATGTTCCGAAAGTACTTGACATCTTACAGCCTTTATAAAGTTGAGAACGACTGAAATCTCAGGTATCTATTTTATATTTTATAATTTAAATTTTACATAGTGACCTCAATGATGTTTCGTCATGAATTTTAAAAGTATTGATCTGCAATCATATCCTCGTTTATTTTTAATTATATTTATTCTAGCTTAATTCCCTTCATTACTTTTCTGATATTCCTACTTTCGCATTCATTCCAAGTTTATTAATATTCTCTTACAATATTCTCAATTTTGTCCACCGCTGTGGTCTCGGGGTAGCGTGCTGCCTTGTCACGCAGCGGGCCCGGGTTCTACCCCCGGTCGGGATAGTTTTTCTGGGCGAGGTTTTTATCGGGGTTTTTCCTCACCTGTAAGACAAATGTCAGGAAAACTAAGGCCCAAATGGTCCCCGAAATCATATGGCCATCGCAATCATCATTCATATTCACCTTAGGTTAAGCTTAGGATTAGAGACTCTCCTGGCGCAACATCATCATCATCACCACCCATCATACCATCAGGACAACGTAACCCCGCCTTCCAGGCGCCCCAACCTCAGAAGTGGGTTACAGGTACGCCATGCCAGGAGAGAAACCAGGAATGTCGAAAGACAAACCTGGGGCATTTGAAAAAAAATGTTCTCAATTTTTAACCAGTTTTTTCTCAACCGGATTTTGATATTTCTCGTATAAAATTACTTCTCTTTTTCTCATTGAGGCTGAGTGGATTCTTTTCCATGTTGTGATCATGTACAATTAGGAACATCCAGACAAGCTAAAACATTACACTATAGAGACAATATAGGGACTACTACATATGCCTACAAAAACTTGGTAAATATTACACAATTCCCTCGTTTTAGAAATAATTATGACTCGCTAATCACTATGCTTCTATTTAAGACCAGAATTAATATGTTTCTTACGTTAAAGAAAATTGAAAGCTACGGATTACATTAACGTATTTTATAAATAATTATTACGAATTTTAATCAATATTTTTACAATTTTTAATATATAAACAAAGTTTTTTTTCAGTTCTTTCATATCTTGTGTCCCGCGCCGTAGCCGAGCGGTTAAGGTAGGAAGTGTGGGCGCAGAGCTACGGGACTTGCGCTGGTTTGAGTCTCCATGGGGGAAGACATTTTCTCATGGTATTTCGGCCAGTATGGGACCGGTGCCCACCCAGCATCATGAGGCAATTGGGTAGCTACAATAAGTAGCGGCTCCAGGTTGAGGAACCAGCTATAACGGCTGGGGGACTCGACATGCTAACCACATGTCACCCCTACACTGGCTGTTGATCATCTACCTCTGTGATTGACACATGTGGATGTGAAGGGCCAGCAGCCGGCTGGTAAAAGGGCAACCCCTGAAAAGTGGAAAGACCCTCAATCGGAATCATATCTTGTGAGTTTTCTCTGTATGGTTATTTTTATGTTTACAGGCCAGAAGAAGTGCTCACAACATTTTATGGAAAAGTAAAAACAGAAGGTCTACAGCTATCTTATGTTGTGGGTATAGCAATAGGAGTTGGAGTACTTTTGCTAATAATAATAATTGTCATTATTTGGAAGGTATGTAATAATTATAATTAATTTATATTCATATTGTTCTTTATGTCCAACTAATTTATTCCTAAATTATATTTTATTGACTTACTCTCTCTAACATTGGGTCGTAAATAATAATTAGTAAATAAACGAAGTTTTTTAAAAAATTATTTCATACTGTGTTCATCATCTCAGGTTGCGCAAGATTCCATTTGATATTTAATTTTGTACAATTTTACTTTTTTAAACCCCCTATACTTGTGTTAAGTGTAATATCAGGTCGAGGGATGAGATGAAGTCTCTATTATTGAAGATCTGTGATATGTATGGATGCCGGCTGACCAAGCCTGTCGCACAATTACAGGGGCACATGAAATTAAATGGAATAGATCGATGTGGGTGACAGGAATATGAAGGAGTAGTGGATTAAAATTTTGACCTTTGCACGGTCAATATACCGCGGCCATTTAATTAAATCATAGGGCAGGCAATACTTCGGAAAAATCTCCGAAAAAAAAAGACCCTATCTCTGATTCTTCATCTCGAATCATCCAAATGAAGTGCAAAAGATGCGATCTCGTGACTTTAGACCACTTGCGCCATGGATCCGCTTCATTATCCGATTTTTATTCTACTGTAATAGTTCTTAAATCTAAATGACACATTGATTAAGTTTAATCAAATCAGCAAAATGTTACAAAAAATGATTGAAAAAATGAGAAAAAATGAACACATAAGCCTACAAATCCAATTTTATACAATATATTGTTTCAGTAATATAAAAAATCTATATTATCACGTATGTCTTTCTTTATCTTAGTTTAACTTATCACATTGTAGGTACTTATTAGTGCCGCAATCCATCCGTGTTTTACAAGGTCACAAACTATTGCGAGAGGGTTTTTTTAGCACATCAGGACATGCAGGGTATCCTCTGAGGAGTGATTATCTCAATGCCGGAGCCACTTTCTAGACAACACTAACATTTAAGACAAGACATCATTCACTCATATGTTCATAACAAACACGTAAAAATAAATAGTCTATAGATGATTATGATGGTCAGATGGAGATCGGGGACTATTTGTGCTTTAATATTTCCTGGCATATGTCTTCAGGGCGAGAAAAAATCCCGAAAAATACTACATTAAGGAAACCTGTCAACAAATGGACTCGCTGCGTCTGAAAAAAGGCGTTACCATATACATTTCAGTGCAGTAAACATTGTCACCTATCATTCCTAAAAACATTACAAATAAATGTGTTTCAATTTGCTCGGAATGTCAGAATACAAATATTTCAAATATAAATCAATTACCGGTAGTTAATTTCATTTTTACTTCACCTTTTTAACTCTAAGAACTAATAATAATTGACTATGTTCAATGAATATGCAAATAAAGTCAATCAAATCGAACTTTTCACTTCGCAAAAGTTGCCACAAAACAGGTAGAGGAAAAACACACAGTTTGTTAGATTCTTGCTTCCTTCTTTAATATAATTTGCTTCGTTGACAGATAACACGTACATGAACAGAGAATGCCAATAAACCGAATTACAAGAATATTTTATAACTACAGAGTTCCGTGTCATAGCCGAACTTTTTAAGGCATGATGCGTCGGTGTTGAGCTACGGTACTTGTACTGATTCGAGTCCCTATGAGGGAAGAGATTTTCTCATAAAATTTCGGTCAATAAGAGACCGGTGCTCACCCTGCATCATGAAGAATTTGAGTAGCTACATTTAAATAGCGATTTCATTTTAAAAAATGTCGGGTTTCCGATATGCTGGATACATGTCATCCTATATTAGTTAGGTAATCGTCCACCTGATTTTCTGGCTCTCTCTCCTGACATTGACGGAATTATAAGTCACTTATGAGGTTGGTGTATTACGAGATGTGGGATGGCCAAAGCGACAAAAACGTGATCCATCAGCCTTCAGTTATTGTGACGGAATAGGGTAAATGGGCTGATCCGTAATATTTATGATGCTGATTTAATAGACTGTAATGGGATTTCGAGTAAACGGTAGATAATGATTAGAATCTGATCAGCATATAGAATTGCTAGTAATTTTGTAATGACATAAATAACATGAATGTGTTGAATGAGCTTTGTTTGCGAGAAGACTAACGATAAATCATCACATGGTTGTAGTATGAAGTTTATTGAATACCACCCAACAGCAAGAACCTCCTACAGCGAAACGATTACCCTGCACAACCAGGATATCATGATGTATATGCATACACTCATGTTGTGTCCGCAAAGTTACAATTTATTACAAACATGTCCTCTCTCAGCTAATTCACTTGCAGAAATAAATTGCAATTATAGCTATTTTCACTTCTATAGCCATGTAATTACAGTATAAAAACTTTGTCGTTAATTTTAAAATGTTTCAACGTAGCATAAATAACACTAAATTAAATCATAACGATTATTACAGAAACTTCAGTTAAATCTTGAAAATGAAACATCATAATATCACATTTATATCTCAGAAAAAAAGTGTTTCTATTTATTTTATTTAAAAAAAAAATTACATTTATTATTTTGAATATATCGGCCGCGGTGGAATAGTGGTTATGCTCCTAGCCTCTGGTCCCGAGGGTCGCGGGTTCAAACCCGGCCGGGGTCGATGAATTTTTTAGAACGGAAAAATCCAAGGAGCAAGTCCTCCGGGAGGCACTTTAAGCCGTGGGTCCCGAGTCTGAAGATTTTCAGACTCGTAAAAAATCCTTAAGCCTGAATGAAAAGGCCTCTAAGCAAACTTTACCGAATTTTTCCGTCCTAGTACGACCTTGGTTTCCTAGATGTCAGTATGAGGCGGAACGCTGCCCACGGACCACTCAAAATGACATCTATACGAAAACAAGTGTAACTAAATTAGTATGGTTCAAATTCTTCCCTGTAGGGGGAAAGCGCCTAAATCTCTGTAAAGGGAAAAATGGGCTTACAATACAATATTTTGAATATTATTTCAGTAATTTTCTAGCATATCCGAAATCTAAAATCCATCACGCAGAAACTGCGTAAACTAAACGAATTCCTCAAAAAGTCGAATTTATGGCCCGATTTGACTTGTTTACGGAATAATAATAATAATAATAATAATAATAATAATAATAATAATACTAATAATAATAATAATAATAATAATAATATAATTAATGCGCACAAGTTATGCATAAGATATATAAGTTACACATGTTCCGTTGTCATCACATCCTGTTGCACTTTGGTTCACATTGTTTACCAACATCACACAACTATCATTTGCAACAGCCATGATTTTTCTCGAAAAGAAAAGCCTTAAAATGAAATGAGAAGTTAAGATCAAGCTACCTATAATTACCATATTTACAATGTAAAATTCGTATTATTTATTGTTCTAACAAAGTAGCCAACTTATCACAAAAACACGCTAACAAACAAGAAAACACGCTCACAAAAATCAACTTATGAATTACGAAAAAAATCTCACTTTAATGAAACCAGTAAAAATGATGTGCGCCGATCACATTGAATCAGCCGCAACGAATATTTGTAGAATTTAGTATCTAAAAACAAACGTAATTAAATTATTCTAACCTGTAAATTTAATAAATATGGAGGGTAAAATACTGACATAAACGCGGTGGAATACGGACATAAACCTTTGTTATCGACAGAGATCTGCTCTTGAAACAAATTGTTATCGACAGAGACGCACTGTTATCGACTGAGCTGCGTTGTTGAAACATGTTATTGACAGAGAAGCACCGAAACTAGATACATTAGAGTGGCCATGACAAAAAAAACAGTTCCACTTTTTTAAATATATATTTACGAGTAAAATGAGTTGCTACAGTACAATTTCTCACAAGGTAGTTGAAACGTGCGGTAAAAACGAGACTACATATTGTTAAACTAGTTGGCAATTGACTATAACGGCAACATCTATTATCATGTTGGCAATGACGATGCCAACAGTCACTTGTTCTCCGATCGAATATTCAAAGTAGCTATGATAGTGGCAGAGTGGGTTAGAATAGCCTAACTAACTAACTAACTGGCACTATCGAACCCGTAGGTTCATGGCTGGGCGGACATAAGCTCTCCACACATCCCTATCCTGAGCTAATGTTTTCAAATCATCCCCTGTATAATCTACTTCCCTCAAATCATGGATGTTATTCTCCAAACTCATTCTCGGTGTACCAACTGGGCGTTTTCACTCTGTTTTCCTACCACTAGCTTCCACATGTCCTGCCCATCGCAGCTTACGAGACTTAACTGTTATTATATCTGGCTTCTTAAACATATTATCAGGTAGCTCACTAGTATGTAGTTTTCTCCATTTACCTGTCTGTTCATCTGTTTTTGACCCAAACATTTTCGTGAGAACCTTATTCCCAAATACTCGTAATCTTCTTTCCTCCCTTAAAGTAAGAGTTCATGTTTCGCATCCGTATAATATAACTGGGAGAATAACTGTTTTATATATTTTCAGTTTAACATGCAACATAATATTTACGGAGACAAGTTACTTGATAGTGAAGATAATATTTAAAATTAAGTAAACAACCTTCTCAAAAGTACCAAATGTATCGATGCAGACTTATTGGTCCATTCTACAGTAAAATTCCCAACTTGCAAGCCATGTTATTAAATATCATTCTAGAACCACTACTGGAGACGCAGTTTTGCCTCCTATACCATATGCATCGAACCAGGATTCACTGTGCTTCTAATTGCATGACCGACCTCGGTAGTAAGGTACTGGCGCACAGTATAGTGCGCAGGTGACGTCATAAAAATTACATTAAAGGAATAGGACAGATGGAAATTAGAAAACAATGCACGTTCATGAATGTTAGGGAACATACATAGTTGAATGAAACAAATCCTGATAATACAATTACAACCCAGCCTTGATGACAGGAGAAAACCAGAAAAAAAACTCTCCACGTCGGTATTTGAACTCGGGAGCTCACGAAAACGAATCTCCAACGCTACCGCATTAGTCAACTCGCTCTACAGAATTATCTTTTATTAAAGTATATGTGAGAATCGTATTATTGTGAAGTACGCTTTGTGTGAATTATTCCTAAGTTTGTTTTTTAAGAAAGATATGACGACAGCAGCTGGAGGTTATACAATTGCTGCTACCACTTTAGTTCGTGTTGATGATGACCAAGCAGTCACGCCTTTTGCCCACCCAAAACTAGCTCTGTGGGCCGACAATCTACTTGTTATTATTCACAAATACAATATTTATCCCGCCCAAAAAATAAAGATTTTTTGTAATAAAACACCCCGCCTATAACCAAAATCACGAAACTTACGTTTTTTAAATTATGCTTATCGTATTTCATACTATGTATTTCCCATTTGGAAAAATATTGTGCATTTACAGAATATTCTAAGAACAACACAACTAAGAGCGATGCACAAGCTACACTTTGAAAACATGAAAATTATATATCTGTAGAATTACTTAATTTTTGACATGTTTAAAAAAATGCGAAGCGCATTAAGTCGTTTGACTATCCATGTTTTTATAGTAATGATACTTACTTACTGGCACTATCGAATCCGTAGATTCATGGCCGCGCGGACATAAGCTCTCCATACATCCCTATCCAGAGCTAATGCTTTCCAATCATTCCCTGTATAATCTACTTCCCTCAAATCATAGTTAATGTTGTTCTCCCACCTCATTCTTGGTCTACCAACTGGGCGTTTTCCTTCTGGCTCTCCTACAAGAAGTTTCCATGCACGCCTTTCATTCCCCATACGCGCAACATGTCCAGCCCATCGCAGTCTATGAGACTTAACTGTTATTATATCTGGCTTCCTATAAAGACCATGTAGTTCATTGTTAAGTAGTCTTCTCCATTCACCTGTCTGTTCATCTCTCTTTGGTTTTATAGTAATGATATAAATAAAAATCCATTATGCAGGATATTTCAAAATGGATGGTCCAAAATATAAGGATGAGGAGTTGAAATCAATAGAAAGAAAGACTGATGAATTAAAAATGTCAGTACTTTTGCTGGTATTGGTACTTAGTATTCAAAGTACTAAAAAAAGAATATATGAAATCTCGTAACCAGTTAATTTCCAGACCCATGTTAATGGAACTTATCTCAAATATTTATTTCTTATTTTGGACGATCATTTTTGTGAAACCAGTATACAGGCCAATTGAGTCATTTAAAGAAGAATTTATCAGTTTGTTATAGCTAGTGGTCGCTCAGCAGTCGAAATTCGACCACAATTCATTAAATTTTTAAGTTTGTAACACATACGTCACTATGCATTAATTTTCTATTTATTTTAAAAATACGAACGATAGGAAATATGTGGTATAGCTTCGCTAAGCCATATTTAAAACACAATAACGCGTCATTTGACATTTGTATACTATTTATACTATTTAAATTTGCATTTGGCCTCCACTTCGACCCGTTAATATTCTATTTCTGGGATTAATGGAAGTAAGTGCGAATATGTAAACATAAAAAAATATGTAATGAAATTACTGAAACAAAGATCAGACAGGGTTTAATTTAAATTTAATAATACAATCTACTCACTTTTTTTAAACCACAAATAATAAATACGCGAGAGTAAGTCAATTCACATTGCTGCTGCACAATATTCTTTTTACAACAATGAACTTTCAGTACGAACGTAAACAAATGAATGAGTACACAAATTAATGAGTAATACAGATAAATTCCTTAGAGACAATTAATTTCATTTTAATTTAATTTAATTTATTTGTAACACTTATTATACATACATTTTATTTTTCTGCACTCCTCTATATGAACTTTAATTATGTCAAATATCACGCTCCTCCGTATGTGCAATGTACTTTAAAAAAGGGGTACAATGTTTTTTTTCACGTATTAATAGGCCTATATAGATTTGGCTGAAAAAAATGGCTTAGAAATTATATTGAATACCTTACTTACTTACTCACTGGCACTATCGAACCCGTAGGTTCATGGCCGCGCGGACATAAGCTCTCCATACATCCCTATCCAGAGCTAATGCTTTCCAATCATTCCCTGTATAATCTACTTCCCTCAAATCATAGTTAATGTTGTTCTCCCACCTCATTCTTGGTCTACCAACTGGGCGTTTTCCCTCTGGCTTTCCTACAAGAAGCTTCCATGCACGTCTTTCATTCCCCATACGCGCAACATGTCCTGCCCATCGCAGTCTACGAGACTTAACTGTTCTTATTATACCTGGCTTCCTATAAAGACCAAGTAGTTCATTGTTATGAAGTCTTCTCCATTCACTTGTCTGTTCATCTCTCTTTGGTCCAAAAATTTTCCTAAGAACTTTATTCTCAAATACTTGTAATCTCCTTTCCTCCCTTAAAGTAAGAGTCCATGTTTCGCACCCATATAATATAACTGGTAGAATAATAGTTTCATATATTTTCAGCTGGAGTTTAAATTTTGAAACGTAAGTCTAATTCTTGAACGCACTTCAAATTCACTGAAATCGATAGATATTAAATTAGGAAAATAGTGTTTAGCTAAACATTGCCCTTAAATGCCGACTTTTTTTTAAATATCCGTAAATATAAATTGGAAGGCGGTAGCTACACACTATTCTCCGCACACTCATTGAATATACAAAATGCTACATAAAACAATCTCTGAAGACACTACACAAACAATGTCATTCAGTTGGCCTAAAATTCTATGTTTGTATAAAATATACAATAAATATAAGGCCTATATGCAATATGATATAAAGATATAAACAAAATTATTACAAAACATTGTTTAGAAATGACGAAGCGCCAAAAGCGGCGCTTCCGCTCCATTTTGAGAATAAATAATTTGAAGTGAAATGCATATTATTTATATGTAAAAATGAGTGTGTGCCTGTCTGTCTATCCTTTATAGACTCAAAAACTACTTGACCGATTTGAATGGGGATTTCTCCATCATCTAGAGAATCTTCTGGGTCAATTAACGTATATATTAACGTACGTACTATAGGATCGGAGCTGAAAAAAAAAACTGGTTCGGTGCACTAAAACGCCACTTTTTAGATGCTCAAAAATTGCTTACGCTGTCTAAACCATAACAAATACGCCAAATTAATGTACACAGAACTGAATACCTAATAAAATTATAGAACAAATTCTGCGATAGCATATGTCTATCTTTTACGGATAACTATACAATAACCATTTCTGTCTTTCAGCTTATTGATGCCAAGAAGATCGGGATAAGCACGAGTAGATTTCCGGGCTACACCGCATTCTCTATCATAAAAGGTAGCGGGACATCGCTCGCAATGCCATAGTCCTTTAACGCTCTAGCTGCTCCAATTTTGTTTCATCGAAATCAAATTTGGTATTGAACCAAGATATAATTGTTCAGATTATAGAGGAAGAATCATTGTTAGTAACAGCATAAAAAATTATGCTGGAGTAAAAAAATTGAAGAACAACATTGTGGCTTCCGAAAGGGCTCATCCGGTGTAGTTGTCATATTTTAGTAAAATAATTATTAGAAAAGAAAAGAGAGTTTAATCTTTCCTTATATACATGTCATTCTTAGATTCCGAAAAAAGGTATATGGCCATGTAAACAGAGAAAAGCTATGGAAAGTTTTAGAATTTTATGGAACTGATAAAAATTTGTTAAATTCAATGAAGAGTCTTTATGAAACTACAATTATAAAAGGTAAATTGGATCAAAATAAAGTCACCTGACAATAGAAACAAACAAGGATGTTGGCTCTCTCCCATACTTTTTATTGTATATTTTGACAAAACAATTAAAGAATGGAAAGCGGAAATAACCAAAGGGATACGCATTACAAATAACACAAGATTAAATACAATTATATTCGCAGATGATCAAGTTTTGTTTGCAACAAATGAAGATCTACAACTGGCAATTTCTTTTCTTTTTTTTTTGTTTATACTGTTTTTCCTTCTTGTTTTACGTTTTTTCCTCTTTGTTTTACCTCTTTTGTTAACTTCCTTTTGTTTTTCACATAGACACAAGAACAGGACATACACCTAGACCCAAGGTGGAGATTTAAATTCCCCTACCCCACCGGGAATCGAACCCGGATCGCCGGAGTGGAAGGTAGGGACTACCGACTACGCCACGGCGACGGACAAATTTCAGATTACAGACTATACTAAAGTATTATATAGGCCTCATGAAAATATCAATTGACAAAACGAAAGCATGGCAGTATATGGTAAAAACTATTACGGTTAACATTTTTGGTTGAAAACAAAATAAAAGAACAATTACAAATTTTATATACGAGTATTTAGGAAATCACAATTTATACGATTATCAAAAGGACGTAATAAAATTTAATAAAATAGAATTGCTTAAATGGGATTTTGAGGAGAAATTTTGGAAAAACAATGCGAAAAAATATTCAACTCAGATTTCATAATGTAATATCTCACCTTGAGAGACCAAATTAGGAGTGATGGCGTTATAACTCATGCGGTGGTGAAGAAATGACTGCGAAAGTCCAGCTTCATCAACATAAATGGAGAACAATGCGTTCTTAGGATGCCAGGACATCTTTTACAAAACAAAAATTAAAATCTTGCAGGAAACAGAGATTTAGGTCGACCGCATCGCTGTTGGACAGATTACGTAGTTCCAGTTGTAGATCATAGACAGAAATAAACCCAAACATGTGTTTTTGACAGAATAATAATTCAAATTTGGCATGTAGCAGTTAATTAAAAACGTCGGGATAAGTAGATTTCCGGGCAACGCCGGGTAATCAGCTAGTATTTTATAAACACTTTGTAACATGCAGAGCGTTACGCCTTCTCTGTATAATGAAAAGAGACTACTACTGATTAGTATCTGCTTACATTTTTCTTATTATCTGGTGGCGAATAGGATAAAATATTGGAAGTACTCGTTATCGTTTGGTGAGGAAGAAATAGTCCTATCCAAAGTCGAAAAGATTTAACTTGGTTTGACTGTGAGTGAAAATAATAATTTAATTATACGTGATTAAATGTTCTGGTACAACTTATTATACTAGGATTTGTATGTATACTTTAGTTTGTATTGATTTTTTGTTTCATAAGATTATGTTACGTAACATAATAAATTAGGTTATTTTTATTTCAATCCATACTAAACATGTGTTGATGGGGCAAGTGGAAAGCTCATGAATTTTTCGACTTTGTGACATGATGACCAACGTTGCTATGCCTTTAATAATTCGAGCGCCTTCAAGTGGAAGAAGGATATATATGTAACAGTTCTACCGAAAAGCATTAAGTAACGAATTTAATTATCTTAAAAAGAAAAACTAACTGTATTTTAAAATATAAGACCGAAAAAAATGATTCATAACAACCTCGATGAAATAGGCAAGTCTTTTTTACTGTACGTCGTGAAACATGTTTAATGCTGATAGTATTGCGACGCATCGTATAGCGGAATTTGAATTTCGCAGGTGACGGCGAGAATAGTAGTCTCGTATTGGTAGAAATAGATTCATGAGTTACTGACTCGCAAGTCGAAAGACCTGCGCAGATCATCGATGTGTTTGGAATCCAGTTTCAGAGACTTCTACCTCCCCTGTTGGGAAAGGGTCTCGATCAGAATCCGTTAAATTTTCGTCCCCGGCCTATATGAATTACTGTTAGGTTCGGGAGCGAGTCAGTTGTGAATTGACAGCGATATAGTGTGCTGTGAAAGAGAAGAAACTGCGGCAAGTGGACTCGTTAGAGATTGTAAAGTAATTGTGTGATAGATTAACTTTAAAACAATATTAATCATAACGATAATTTGTGAGTGCAGTGTCACTGATAGTTTATAAAACTAAATAAAGTTATTGTGGATTTGTTCGACATAGCCGTTATTTTATTACGTAAAAAACTTTAAAACTGAACCTACGGTAGCGAGCTATAATATGTACCTTTAGACTACGCAAACTAAGTTACCTGATGCTTCCCTTCTTCAAAATATCACGCTTCGTACTGCCGTTTAATCATGTCACACTATTGTATAGTAATTACTGTAGGTAGCAATAATATTTAATGATCAAAGTGACTTTAAATAAATAAATACATTTAAAAAGACGCGAAAGTTATTTATTTTAATGGTAACGATTGTAATAAAATAGTTACATATAGGGTCGGTTTCACCAACAGAGGTAACTGTATTACGCCAGTTTAAGCTATGCATTATACATGGGGAAAACTGACGTAATAAAGATAACTCTGTTGGTGAAACTAACCCTTAAACTATTAACAGTGAATAACCTTTGAAAACAAAGTAAAATAAATATATACAGTGCCGATGAGACTGATAGTAAAGTTGGTGAAATAAGAGTTCTTACGTCATTAAACACTGTGTATACAAGCATCAAAACAAAATATGCAACGCCCGTCTCGTCGCTTAGTCGCACAGTATATAGATTATAGGTAGAGAGGTCGCCAATGAACTTGATGTTCTTATGTTTAAGTACGACCTAGGTCGGTAAAGGTTAAGTTTTAAAATTCAGAACACATTATTATATATTTCCGCCTATTTAAAGCGTTTCTAGTGGCTCACTGTGTCATCAGTGTTGTTAATGTAAAGTATAAATCCTCGACTCGTGTCCGGCCTAATGCCAAGTCGAGGTATGAGATGAGATGAAGGTATGTGATATATGCTGTAGCATATTGACCAAGCCTATCGTGCCTTTTTAGTAGCAGATGAAATTAAATTATACAAAGTGGACGAAATGAGTATGTAGAAGTGGATGAATTAAGTTTATGGTAGGGGAAAATAGGGGAAACCCAGAAAGGAGTTACTGAGTTGCGAACTCGGGTCCCAGAGATGGACGACTAGTGATTATACAGATGCGTCATATATAAACGTGTGTCGATGTGTACAGATGCGTCATATATAAACGTGTGTCGATGTGTATATGTATGAAAAAAATTTATATATATATATATATATATTGGATTCGCCTGGTGGTGTAATGGATATCACGCTGAGGTACAGACTCAGAGATCCGGGTTCGAATCCCGTCCAGGCATTTATTTTTCTTATCATACCATATATATATATATATATATATATATATATATATATATATGAGCGTGTGTAATTATTCTAGCAATTATATAAAACAAATAACTTATCACACAATTTCAATAAAAATCATGGAAATATTACATTTCCCATTGTACAACTGATTACGTTTTTTATCAAATGTACAGCATTCGACACGAAAATTGACCGATCTCCTTAAGGGCAGATTTTTCCAAAGTTCTGATCTTGCGAGTGCCTGATACACACTAATACGACAGAGAATGTAGATCGAAGAAAATATGTGAAAAACATTCATTATATGTATATGTGTGAAAATCGCTCCATGAAATTAGCACAATGAGGGATTTAGCTTCTGATTACCGATCAAAATCCATATTAAAGCTGCACAAGTCCTACATAAAATATTAATTATATATTTTAACAATTATTTTTCAGTGTGGGTTTTTCAAGAGGAAACGGCCTGAAGAAAGGTACAAAGCTGAGAAATTAAAAACGGAGGTAAGTTTTTTATAAATAACATTTATATTTGAAATGAATGGATTTTTTAATTTTAAAAAGGAAGCTTTCTGGAAGGCCTACTGTTGGCAAGAGTTAAAATGGCCACTCTGAAGTGACATCACCATGAACAAATCCGCCTTCGGCCATGTGGTCTGTGACTGTAAACCTAACGAAGAAGGTCTTTATCTTTCCACCGATGCTTTGGTCCCTATGCCCAGTTGCAGTATACTGGAATGCCAATTTTAGAAGTCTTTCTTTGCATTCTTCTGAGATGATTTTTCCATTCTTGTGGTATCTTTCTATATCTTCATTAAAACTTGGTACTCCAAGTTATTCTCTGGTAATAGTGTTCCTTCGGCGATCCAGTCTAGTAACTCCTAACAGTGATCGTAAGAAGCGTATTTGGCTTACTCCAAGTTTGTGAGAATTTATTTTATTTAAAATCCGAATGTCTCTTCCGCAGTATCAAAGTAAACTAATAAATCTACATTTTAACAGCTATCAAAATATAAACAGAGAGACTACGTACGTAGTTAGGTAAGTATATGGATGGACAGGGTAAAAACATTAAATTTGTAACATCATAACTGAAAATAAAAGCTATACTAATACGTTATATGTAGATTCCTAAAACCGAGAGAGGGTTGTTGGAACACTCATTGTCTTTTCTTCTTCGTTCATCCAATGTAGACAAAGCGTCTGTTCCTCTTCAATGCTTTGCTTCAATTTGCATTTCCGAGGCAATATATTGGTGCTCTGAATTGAAATTATACCCTTCAGTGGCCGTTTTATCAAGGTAGCCTTCCTGAAGATGTGTTGCTTTCACCACAACTATGTACCCTCATCTGCCTCGCAACTTTTTGTCAGTCTTGGTCTCTTAGCCTTTCCATTTCTAAGGTAATTAGCCTACTAGGCATCCAACCATCCGCGGGATTGCTTACCCAACTTCTAGTTGGATTATTCCGCTTAGCAGGATCACCATGTGCAGGTAGGCGAGGAGTTGCTCACCAGAGGCTTGTGGTCTCGTACTGATAATTACGACTTATCTGGATGCTATTCCATTTCTTTTTAGAAAAGACCGACTAATTTAATAAATTAGTATCCAGTTTTCTCATGAATTTTCCTGGACAATACAAATTACAGTCGATAAGAGTCGAGCCATTATAGACACAGTCCTTATTCCTTTCACACGATCTGATCACAGCCGAACGCTGACACTGATACTGTTTCATATTAATACGTTCTACGAATATAGTTTACATCCTCAATGCAGCAAAGTAAATAGTTTAATAGTTTCCTTGCGGGTTTATAGTATAATACTGCTTTTCATAAGCATTATGTTTGAAACTAAATTGTTAGGGACATTATATATAAATTCTATAATGCCAACCCATAACCAGAAATTCTATTAATACTAAATTGAAAGCTATATAAAAAGTAATGTTTACAACAACAAGTTAGTTTAAATTAAATTAATTGATTTCTTAATATATTAAAACAAGATGCAGACATTTAAATATATATTTGTAATAATAAATATAATAATTATAATAATAGTCAATTGATTTGGTGTTTACTTGTTGAAAATCAACTATGCTTATTTATCAAGTAAAACTATCAAAGTTATTTTTGACTTTCATAAATATTTATTTTATTCAGCATTCGTAACAGCTGTTTCGTCTGAAGAAGATACAGAGTATTGAAACAACTGTTATGAATGTCGAATAAAACAAATATTTATGAAAATAATGTAAAACTGATATTATTATTAAATAAAACTAATAATAATAAATATAATAATAATAATAATAATAATAATAATAATAATAATAATAATAATAATAATAATAATACGAAAACTGTCTATTTGTGATAAATTTCGACTTGCTTAACCCTACAATACTAACTTCTATTTATTTATATTAAATACTATAGGCCCTATGTAAAATTTACGTAGAAGTTTTAAAGTGCATTTTAATGGAAATTCTATCATATACATACATATTCTCATTTCTGGCATTTATTTACCAAATTATTAACATGTATGTAATTGCGTTAATAAAAAATGGAAATTTTATAATGCATTTCCTGAATAATGGAAATTTTATCATCAGAGGCAGGAAGTTCGAATCAATACAGTGATTTTCTGTTGACTACAATTAGGTATAGATTATCTCGTATTCTGTTCTGTCGCCACAAGCAGCGCCGCTCTGCGGTGAAAGGTATTGTCCATTATCTAACCTCGCTCAACTTCCTAGCAATATTTATCGCATACACAAATGTTCTCAATTCAGGCTTTGTGATTGAATCATTTATGTAATTAAATTAACGAAAATAAAAAATGAAATTTTAGTTATACATTTTCTGAAACGTGTTTCAGTATTATTTTTCGAGGAATTGCATAGCAATCGTAAAAAATGTAAAATTGATGTTTGCCTATTTGCAGATGTGGCAATTTTTTTCTGGTGTTCACCACATATTGGCTTGTTACATATTGGCCTATTACAACACATGGTGATTAGCCTTCTCTTGGAGTAGTGGCAATAACTACATTAATTTCTTAGACTTCTGCTGCGGGGGAGATTCTTCGTTCCAATTCAACACTTTATGTATTGCAGTCTTCTGTTCCTTGCTCAGACTACGGACTGATTTGCCAATGACGAGCGCGATGCTCATGGAGCTCTATCATGAAATTTAGCCTTGATGATTGAGTTGATCCTGAAATATAACTGAAAACTGATGGGCATATATTACATAAGAATTTCTTGATGTTATGTTCAAAATGTTGTTGAACATCCACAGAGGCCATCTTCGTGTTTTTCGTCGCAGTTCATGTTATAACACATTTGGTCTAAAGTATCAACAAGGTGATGACAATTTCTGACTTCATCGATGTGCTGAGAAGATATGCATCATCTTTCTTGCGCGATACTAGTGTTTGTTTGTCCTTATCTTGTAAGAAACTGCAGTAATGTTGTTTTAAAGTAAGAAAAAGTTGAATTCACATCTCTTTATGCCTAATTTAAATCGAGAAATTCAAGTGGAAGTGTTTGCTTATACTTTTTATAGTACCCAAAACTTTTAGACCGTCAATCTCCATTAGTTCTTTTTCAAGAGGGGTACACTAACACACCAATTGTCCATGGTTATGTCCCTTTCATTTCTTCCATTAATAGTTCTACAAAGAAATCAGTAAGTGCTTGCCCTTCAGGCGTTGTTTTTTTGCGAAGATGTGGAACAACGTTTATCATGTATTTGGTAGTATTGTCACAGATCATGACAATTTTTAGTCCATAATTTTTATTGCTTATTGCACATATATAAACTTTAAATGGAGATCTTCCATGAAAGCCAACAAGTTGTTCGTCAATTGTGCAATATGAACTTGGCTAGTAGTTTCTAGTACAATTGGATCCAAATGCATCCCACACAATTTTATTGGTGCTAATTTACTCTCTACCTTCGTTATTCTCTGGTCTCTCTTCGTCGAACCTAATGCAATACGTCAGGAACATTGATATTGATCAACGCAATAGTAACTATCAAATAACAGTTTTGCAGATGAGTATTATGTTTCAAGGCAGCGCAAATAAATAGAATATCAATAAATGATTGAGTTGTAGCCAGCATTGTAAACAGCATTCGATGTTTTGTAGTTCTTTCTCTACCTCTCCACTTCTTCGTTTGTTCTCAGAACAATTTAATCTAAAATATCTTCCGTTAGAAATAAAAAGCATCAGGAGTGACTTTTGTTACAGGCCCCGGTCTTATGTGCATTATATTTTTAATTGGCGTTCTGCCCCCAGTACGTTCGGTTCCTCATTCTAGTGAAAACCATTTTTTTCCACTATATTCAACCTTCTCTGGGACCAAATGAGATACTCTCTCTTGATGTTTGCACCTCGGGAACAGAAGTAGAAAAAATTAATTTGCGTCACTGATTACTTTTCTACTCATATTAGTACAACCATTCGATTTTTTATTACTTTGCTTCTATTTTTCAACATTTCGGATTCCTTCTACTTGATCTTCTTCTCCTTCATCATTTGGAGAACGTGAGGATATTTGTCACTATTGTCAGAATCCTTTAATTTTTTATGTTATCCTCCTCGCCCAACTCTTCTATAATTTGTCAAATCCGATCACCATCACCAATATCTATTCTCTCCATTATTCTGAAAATATTATATCACCTACACTACTATTATAATATAAGATATAGGCCCTACTACCTCTAAACATCGTTTTATAATTTCTGTGCAGAAATGCTAATTCTATTTTAAAAGTATTTGTAGAACAATACTCATTAATACTAATGCTGTGCAAGTTCTATGTAGACAGATATTATATTAACACTAAATATGCGTAAAATTGACATAGGCTACTGCACTCACCAAAATATTGTTCTGCATACAACACGAGAACAAATAACATCCAACACCACTGAAATCAAACTTAACACTGACTGCACTGAGTACAGCTTGAGAAAATATGCTTACAAGCGGAGGATTCCGGAACTATAACCGATAAAATGAAGGTATGTGTAAAAATACGCATAGTTCGTGTTCTAGAGTTAAAACATTTTTAACGTTTACTCATAATAAAACAAATTACTCATCCGAAAGAACAAACACATTTATATTTGAAAATATAGTACATAAGCATATCTCTCATAATAATAATAATAATAATAATGATGATGATGACGATGGTGATGACGATGACGACGACGGCGATGGCGACGGCGATGGTGATAATAATGATGATAATTATAATGATAATGAAAATGATGATAATGATAATGATGATAATGATAATGATGATAATGATAATGATAATGATGATAATGATAATGATGATAATGATAATGATGATATTGATGATGATAATGATGATGATGATGATAATAATAAAATAAAAATAATAATAACAAATACAATAACAATATTAACAATAATAATAGTAATGATAATGGTAATTATAATATTGATAATAACAATAATAATAATGATAACTCACTAGAACTATCACGCGGAAATTCATTATCGCGCGGACATAAAATATCCATACATCCCTATCCTCAGCTAAAGTTTTTTCAGCCATTCCCTGAATTGCCTAATTCGTCTCACTTAAATAATGGTTAATATTATTTCCCATCTCAATATTGTCCTTTCTGTCATTCTTTCCAACAGTAAGTTTCCATTTATTACTCATTCGTGTCACGTGTCCTGTCCATCGTAGTGTACTGTTTTTATTTCCCATTAAGATAATGTAGCTTACTGTTATACTTAAAAAGTGTTCTCCGTCCACCTGTCTGTTAATCTTCCTTTATTAAAAAAAAGCTATATACTCTAATATACCCATACTCATTTCTCCTCTCTTACAGCAAGATACCATATTTCACATCCATATAGTAGAACTACAACTTGAATTGCAGTTTTATACATTTTCATTTTAATATTTTTAGAGAAGTTGGGATGACAGGAGTACATATAATGAATAATAACATGCGTTTCCAAAGTTGAGCTCATGATTTATTTCTTTTCTCCACCTCATTTCCTGTTTGTAATTATTGTCTGTTTGTAATTATTGTTTTTGAATTTGCCACTTCTTCAAAATTTCACTCATTGTGTATTACCATTTAATAATGTATTTCTACTTGTGACCATATAGGTGCTATTTAGTTTTAATAATAATAATAATAATAATAATAATAATAATAATAATAATGTAACTTTAGATTACAGTTTTTCCAATAAAATCAGATTTTTCCACACAATGCAATATAGTATTATTTATATTTCTAAAATTCATTGTAATCTCAATTGACGTTAGGCCTATGTATTAATTTTTTACAAATATTAAAACAACCACCTTTTTATACCCGTCTTCGTCAATTAAACTCGATTTTTGTTTATAAAAGTTGTTTAATTATTTAAGAGCATATAGGCCTTTCAAAACATGTTTCATCTTCGGCATGTACCAAATAACATGCCGAAGATGAAACATGTTTTCAAAGGCCTATATGATTTAAATAATTAATAAAGTTTTATAAACAAAACCCCATTTTAATTGAGGAAGACGGGTGTAAAAATGTACTTTTATTAATATTAAAAAAAATAGTAGTGTTATTTTTCACGGGTGGAAATCTACCATGGCGCTTCAGGTCCCGGTTCTTAAGCGAGACAAAGATGGATAAACGAGTCGGGGAACTGGACCTTTCCATTGGATGGCGATATTTACATCGTGCAGGTTTCGGATAAAGAAGCTTTATCAGGATAAGTTTCTATGTTCTTAATAATTTATTTACGATCAATTTGTTCATTTATCATGTCCTTCAGTGGATTGTAGTGATGACGTGGGTACTTTTTCTATCATCTTGAATTTATTGAAAACTAACTAATCAGATATCTATCGAATACGGATGATTATGGCCACGCATACAAAAGCTCTCTATAACTGAGCCAATGTTTTCCATTCATTCTCGAGTATTATCACCTCCCTCAAACTGTAGATAATGTTATTATCTCAGCTCATTCTAGATCTATCTTCAAGGCACTTTTTTTTCTGGGTTTTCTGCAAGAGGTTTCTATGTCCCTCTTTTATTCCCCATTTCTGACACATTTTACCTATTGCAGTATAAGAGACTTTGCTGTTATTACATCTGGTTTCCCATAAAGATCATATAGCTCACATGTATGCAATGTTCAATGAGCATTACTCAACTTGGAATTTTAGTCTCAAAAGACTAATTAATTATTTACTTTGAATTGACTCTGCGAAAGTATAAGAAGGGGCCGACTGTATTAGGGCAAGGAGACTCATGCATGCCCCACTTGAATTGAATAATGCGAGCTTATCACTATATGGGATATAATAAGAACAGTTAAGTCTCGTAGACTCCGATGGATAGGACATATGGCACGCATGGGGGATGAAAGACGAGCATGGAAGCTTCTTGTAGGAAAACCAGAGGGAAATCGCCCAGTTGGTAGACAAAGAATGAGGTGGGAGAATAACATTAATTATGATTTGAGGGAAGTAGATTATACAGGGAATTATTGGAAAACATTAGCTCAGGACAGAGAGCCTATGTCCGCGCGGCCATGAACCTACGGGTTCGATAGTGCCAGTGAGTTGGTTAGTTAGTTATCACTATATGAATTATTAATTAATATTACTGTTAATATTATTGTTATTATTATTATTATTATTACTATAGCTACCACACCTATGATTCTCTAGTACATCTGCAATTGCAGTGAAAGACTTGCCCTCGAGTATAATTACTTCTTCTTCTTCCTTCCAAGTATTAGGCCAAGGCCTGTTACGATCCTATAGAAAATTTTCCCGTATGGGAAATTCTCGTATAAGACTTGAAAGCATAATAATAGTCCCTTCGATTGGTTGCTGGCCAAAGGAAGGCAAGACCAGTGATGGGCTACCATCTTATAGCCTCTGGTTAGGCTTTTCTGGAGAAGGAAAGAAAATAAAGGAAAGAAGAAATGGAAGAAAGGAAAGACTCCCTAGCCCTCGGATGCCCTAATAGCGTCGGGGTCGAAAAAACAAGAGTTAAAGCCAACTACTTTGTTTCCTATACGAGTTATATGAATAACTCCTCATAACAAACTGACGCAAAAACGTAAGTGAAAGGTCGCGTACAGAGAACGAACTAGCGGAATTGTTTAGACACAGCTCTAGCGACGTAAACCTACGACAGAGGAGAACGCAGGACCACGCAATATGCTGTGTCATTCTCGCTAACTTCGCAGGTGTTGCTAAAGTCGCGTAAATGGAATTACAGTATATCTTCAGATTTCTAAACAATCCTCTTATCTGCTATGATAAAACACCAAAACTAAAACATTTCTAGTCTGTAAAATTTTGTTGCTCCTTACTTCCTCTATATTTTTTTAAATGTTATAAATCTTCAATTGAAACCTCTAGATTATTATTTATAGAATATTATCATACTACCAGCTTTCTATTATTTTTTCTTCCTAATTACAATTCATATAAGATAATTGTTCTTATATCTTCGTTTTTCTTTTTATCGGTTCTTTGGTATGCTGCTATTGCTCTCAACATCTTCGTTTCAGCAGCCTCTACTTGTTTACTATCTGCCTTTGTTAATGTTGAGGCAGTATTTTGGAGGTTGGCTGTTAAATGTCACTGGGGTTTCACTTTGATTTATTTGTATATCGTTACTTGCCCTTCCTCGGTAGCTAGTCGGTTTCTGTTTCAGGGTGAGCGCTGAGACTCCTATCTATATAGGGTTCGGAAGGAGAATTGCGTGGGAACAGACAATCACTAATTGTTTGAATTATTTTATTTAATTAATCTCTGCCAATTTAAATGAACGTTACACAGTAAAAATAAAACTTTTCTGTCCCTGGCCTTCGATATTTCGCTAATGAGGACTAGCAAATGACTAATGAGTTCGGGAGATTTTCCCTAAGTCCATAATCGTTGTTACTAGATATTTTTTTACTAAACAATCAAGATCTTCTTCCTTCTAAGTGTCGAGTATAAGTGTCAGTGTATTAAATTTTGTCCTCATGAGTTCCGTATCGAAGTCAGGACCAATTATTCCCATATATGGTCTATACCCAAACTCTCATTTTGATTGGTTAGAATATTTAATCACATGTCCTCCAAGGGCGTAACTATTTTATTTAAACCACCACCTACCTTTTGATTTTATTCTCACGGCTAGGGACCGTGTTTGCCAGCTTGGGCTTAACGCGATTGTAAATTTGGAGTTTGACATTTCTCCCAAACGTGAGTTTTGATGCTAGACCCAGCTTAAACATTTCAGGTCTAATTTGAGGAGTTACATGTTTATGACCTCTTTTACTTAGGGTTTCAACCGCTTCTTGTGAGAACTATTTACCAACATGAAACTTAATTTATTTTTAACTATATTCTATTCCTTCATTATTTATTCATTTCTTATATTCCTTAATCACTATTAGGGCCGTATCATATTCGTCTCACAATGCCTCTTGTTAAAACAAAAAAAAAAAATACTAACGTAAAGTTATAAATATCTTTTTTTTTTTTAACACACAGCTCCCCTTAGAAGAGAAGTAATTAAATATGCTAATTACATCAAACCAGAATGTATTAACTTATTACTTTCCTACAAGTACCGTATATGGAAATGTTTTTACAAACACCAATAGATTATATTATTGAACATATATCACCCTGGTTTACTTACAGTTTTCTGCATATTACCACTAGAACAACAACAAAAAAAAAAACATGTACATTTAAACTCAATTTGCGATCGGTGATTCACCTTACTTATTTTTTTTTATAATCAACAAATGTTTTTCTTATTTTAACCCTATGGGTACTTTCTCATATCCCATACATCTTCTCTTTTTTTTCACTTTATTATACTTTTGTTTCTGTTTAAATTATGTCACTTTTTACTCACACGCTAGGTAATTTCGCATAATACGTTTTCCATATATCACTCAGTTTATTTTTGCAATGTCATGCACATTTTTTTTTATATCATCCCTCTATATCGTTCGCACTTTCCATGGCTCACACTTTACATATGCACTGGAACTCACTTATTATAAACTAACATTTTTTTTATTCTAATTAGCTACTAATTTATTCTATTTGGGTCATTTATTTATTTAATGAGACATAGATCTTAATGTTGCCGTAAACATATTTGCCCTCTTTTAATCAAATGGAAAATTTACTAATTAGTTTCCTATGTAATTTTCGATGATTATCCTTTATAAATAAGTATATCGGTACTTAATAATAATCCTATATGTTTATAACCGCGATCTCAGTTTTCAGAACATTTCACGATTCATCATAATAATTCATTTGTAAATCTATCTTTTTTTTTTTTTTTAAATAGGCGCTCCCTTTAGCTGTGGTCATTGAAAATTTATTCTCAACATGTTCACTGACTGATCTTCACAATACCTTGATAATCTATTTATTCTTATAGAACTCCTTTATTCATCATTCGCATATTATTTTTATTCAATCGGTTAAGGTGGAAATTATCCTTATTTATTTACTTCTCGGTAACATAATATCACATTTCATACGCGCAGAACCGCCGTTGTATACAGAATTTTATATCATCGTAGCTCATATTCGTCAATTTCGTTTTTTTGACGACAATTTATATTTCATTAGTAAAACAACTCGACAACACCGGTCGAATCAAACTCATGTCGCTCTATCTACCCATAACAATTCTCGCTACCATATGAGCGAACGTTTATCATTTAAAAGGACATAATATAAAACGCCTCCTTCGGGCTTTGATCCTGTATTAATTCATTCTTTCACTTTGTCTACGCTATATTTTTTTATCTGTCACCAATCATAAACTGTTAAAAGGACGATGCCTTAACCTCTTTCTTAAATTTTCGTATGCTTATAACGCTTCCATTTTATTCCTCAAGAATAATATTAGGTTTTTAAGAACATTTGAATCATTACGAAATTGACTATAAAGTTATAATAGCACATGGTTATTTTTTTTTAGAGTTTTGTTTAAACATTTATTTATTCATTTCACATCGTATTTGTGTAAGTAACTTGTTTTCGACAAATGAATTTCGTACCTGTGAAGGGTGTGCCTATTTCCGTCTCACTCGCACTCTTTCATCTTTTACAACATTTTAAGTTTAGTGAACTGATTTTTATCTCTATTCTAGACTGGATTCAACGTTTTCTTAAATATTCCCACTACGATCAGCTGTTCATTTCTTTGTAATTTTCACAATTTACTTATTATCATCGTCTCTGTTATTGTTCACGCTTTAGATTAAGGCAAATATACATGCTAATTATTTTTATTTATTTTTTCTTTTTATATAAAGCGAGGTGGTGCCTCTCTCTCCCTCTGTAAGTTTAAATTTTCTTCCTCCTTTTTCGTCAACATTTATCTAGTCTCATTATGTTTTCTAGCAAGTACAAATATAAGACCCTTTTAAACTATTTCTCATTAAATTTTCCTAATACTAATGCATGACCAACACTTCTTGCATTTATCATACTAATATTACCAGATATAATCTTATTTACTAATTACACATTTATTGAATTGTGCATACAATGGAGGTGCATGTTAATGTCTAACTGATATTACATTCATTCTAACAGGATAGACTGAAATTTGCATTCTACCACTTTGCGATAATTTCGCGCCCGGATCAAATATTTCAGCACGATATTTTTCTAGGTAACATTCTCTCTCATCATGCATTAATTTAGTACAGAACTTCATTATGTTACCTTTGAATCTAACGTATTGACTGTTTTTCGACCATTTTCTCCTATTTATTTGGCGCTTCTTTATTACTCGGTATGACTTAAGCATATTTTCTATACGTCCTACCTTTTTCTTGTTTTTCTTTCCATATTTTGTTCGTATCTTTCCCATGCATCTACTTTGCATATCCAAATTTTCAAATTGGAACATTGAGCGGATGTTTGGCTGTACCGAAATCATCAGGTCAGTTGTTCCATTTTGATTTAATTTAACATCATTAATAACATGCATTTCATTATTGCATTTAAATATATTTTCATGTAATTCATCATCATTGGTTTGAGGTATTTTGTTTACATCTATAATAGTTGGCTCGCATTTTTTTCCCTCATTCTGAAGTGTCACTTCCCTATCTGAGTCCCTTTGAGTTTGATCTACAATACTTTCACCTGTTGTAGTAACTACCATACAAATATCATTGTTACTTTTACATCTATTTTCTTGGGGAGTTTCATATCCTGTCTCCCTTTCATCATAATTATTTCTACCTATCTCACCCTTTCCTGCTAAACTAGTGGTCAATTTTTCTCCTGTCCCCTGAATTTCTGATTTTAAAGAATCTCCAGTTTGTTTATTGCTAATCTCCATTTGCTCATGTCTTCCCTAATTTCTTTATGACCTTGTTTCATTTCTTCAATAATTTCTTTATGACCTTGTTTCATTTCTTCAATAATTTCTTTATGACATTGTTTCATTTTTTCTCCCAATGAATCTAGCATATTCTTAATATCATGCAAAAACATCAAGGAATCTTCATGGTTAATTTGGGTCATATTTATTTTATTTGATTCTTTGTTTTGACCCTCTAACAAACTTCCTCCACCATTTAAATTTATATTATTTCCCTCCATTATTTATTTAATTCTACAATTTATTAATATTAATATTTATTTTCTATTCACAAAAAATATTTTTGTGTGATTCAGCACTCTAACACTTTCGTTTAATTTGTTAATTTTCCACATCCTTTATTTTTCCGTCTTTTGACAACTTTTATGTTCTATTATTTTTTTAAACAAATCTGTCACTTTACCTTGGTATATCTTCATTTGTTTGTCTTACGTCAGGTTTGTAGAGATCCGCCATCGGTTATCTAGGTTGATCTGCTCCTGGATTGTTGTCCACTCCTAGCTGCACCTTCCATCTCGTGGTTTGAATGTTGTCTTCCACACTGTTGCTGGATCATGATGTTCAGTCCACAACTTTCGTGATTCACTCTTATTTTGAATGCACTCACGTTGAAAAAAAACTTTGTCACAGTAAAAGGACCCTTTCGTTGGGCGACACTTTGGGGCGGTACTTTTATATAACGGGTTCCGAAGGAGAATTGCGTGGGAACAGACAATCACTAATTGTTTGAATTATTTTATTTAATTAATCTCTGCCAATTTAAATGAACGTTACACAGTAAAAATAAAACTTTTCTGTCCCTGGCCTTCGATATTTCGCTAATGAGGACTAGCAAATGACTAATGAGTTCGGGAGATTTTCCCTAAGTCCATAATCGTTGTTACTAGATATTTTTTTACTAAACAATCAAGATCTTCTTCCTTCTAAGTGTCGAGTATAAGTGTCAGTGTATTAAATTTTGTCCTCATGAGTTCCGTATCGAAGTCAGGACCAATTATTCCCATATATGGTCTATACCCAAACTCTCATTTTGATTGGTTAGAATATTTAATCACATGTCCTCCAAGGGCGCGTCGTAACTATTTTATTTAAACCACCACCTACCTTTTGATTTTATTCTCACGGCTAGGGACCGTGTTTGCCAGCTTGGGCTTAACGCGATTGTAAATTTGGAGTTTGACATTTCTCCCAAACGTGAGTTTTGATGCTAGACCCAGCTTAAAACATTTCAGGTCTAATTTGAGGAGTTACATGTTTATGACCTCTTTTACTTAGGGTTTCAACCGCTTCTTGTGAGAACTATTTACCAACATGAAACTTAATTTATTTTTAACTATATTCTATTCCTTCATTATTTATTCATTTCTTATATTCCTTAATCACTATTAGGGCCGTATCATATTCGTCTCAATGTCCAGGTTTCACATCCTTAGATAAGAGATGGAACTGCCAATACTTTGTAAAACTTCAAAATAGGAAAGCAACTATTCTGAAGTTTTAAAAAGTATTGGCAGTTCCATCTCTTATCTATGGATGTGAAACCTGGACATTAACAAAGGCAGATGGTAAACAAATAGGGGCTGCTTAAATGAAGATTACAAAGTATTGGCAGTTCCATATCTTATCTATGGGTGTGAAACCTGGACATTGACAAAGGCAGATAGTAAACAAACAGAGGCTGCTGAAATGAATATGTTGATAGCAATAGCAGGATACCAAAGGTCCGATAAAAAGAAAAACGAAGGTATAAGAACAGAACTAAATATATTTAATATCTGTGAAAGAATAAAATATTATCAAAATGCTTATCTTCAGCACGTATTACGAATGAATGAACAGCGCATACCAAGAAGAATGTATAATTATAAACCAAAAGGGAGAAGAATGTTGGGAAGACCATTGAAGAGATGGAAGAACCAATTCGACCTATAATGAGATCGGAACAGGCCAAAGGGCTTAATCCTTGTTGTTGATGACGATGATGATAATTGTTGATTAAGTTATGTTTAGATAATAAAATATCCATAATTATCCAAAGGACACAAAACTTATCAGACAAATCAACATAAAATTATTCTGTAACAATATACCTGAGAACATGGAATCCCAGCAGAAGTGATAAAGTCAAGGGAGGGAAAATTGATGGACAAGATATATAAGTTACTTAATATGATTTAGGAAAACATGTCCTTCCATGTAAGAATCGATTATCGTATCAATCTATAGGAAATAAAACTAACGCCAACGACTATAGAGGCATCTCATTACTTTCAACTTCGTATAAAATTCTAACAAATACAGTATATTAAGTATCCAGTACAGGAGACGTAGCCTAATTGGTGATCATCAATGTGGATTTAGAGGAAACAGGTCTAAAATAGATCGCAATTTTAGTATAAGACATATTTTAGAAAATAAATGGGAATACAATGGCTCTGTCCATAAAACTATAGGTATATTTAAAAAATACATACGATTCGGTTTAAGAGAGAGAAGTTGCATAGTATCTTGCTGGACTTAGTAATTCCTAAAAAGTTAGAATTATTCCAATGTATCTAAATCGCACAAGGAGTAGGATGCGGGTAGGCAAATAGTTTTCGGATACTTTTGAAATTCACAATGGGTTAAAGCAAGGAGATGCACTTCCGCTCTACTATTCTAGTTTGTATTAGAGCATGCTATCAAATGTTTAGAGGATGAAAAAGGCCTACAACTCAATGGTATTAATAAGCTGATAGTTTATGCTGATGTATTATTAGAAGATAGCGCGGAGATACTAAAGGTCAACACGCACACTCTATTGAGTAATACAAATAAATTGAAACTAGAAGTAAACATCAATAAATGAAATATATGTTCACACATAGAAATACATTATATAATAAAAATGGACAGTTAATGGCAAATGAAGGAATTTTTGAAGAAGTAGCCTTAATTCAAATAGGCCTTACCTAGAAACAATAATTACAAAGAGGATTTAAATGCAGAAAGAAATTAAACATAGGCTCAATTCTGTAAATGCATTACAGGAACTGTTGTCATCTGAACTTCTCTAAAAAAAAGTTAAACTGAAGATATATTATTCTTTTGGTTATATGGATGTGGAAAATAGACTATTATTTTAAGGGAGGAGAAGATATTAAAATAATTTATGAATGAAGTTCTTAGGAAAATATTTGGGCCAAAGAGAGACGAACAGGCAGGCAAATGGAGAAGACTGCGTAACAATGAGCTACATGATCTTTATGGGAAGCCAGATGTGGTATGAATAGTTAAGTCTCGTAGACTACAATGGGGAGGACATGTGGCACGAATGGGGAATTAAAGTCGGATTTGGGAACTCCTTATAGGAAACCTGAGGGAATGTACCCAATATGTTGTAGGCAAAAAATGAGGTAGTTAGTAGTTAACAAAAAACTATGATTTGAGAAAGTTAAATTATACATGGGATGATTGGTAAACAATTAGCTCAGGATAGGGATGTATGAAGAGCTTATACCGCGCGGACATGAACCTAGAGGTTCGATATTGTCAGCGAGTTAGTTAGTTAGTTAGTTATAAGGTGCCTGAGATGAATGACCCTTGAACAATTCGCGAACGATTTTTGGTGAAGCTTGCTTGCAGACTTTAAGTACAAATTGGTCGTAATCCGTGAAAATACTGCCAGCAAGAAGAAAAAGAAAAATGAGGAGAAAGTTTTTTGACAGTTTTGTACAAGTTCAATTCAAATAATCACTATTTCTTTGACTAATTTCTTGGTATAATATCCTATCCATTTCTACAGTTTAAACATAACAATTTTCTAAAACAGATATTTTAAAAGTGAGAAGCCTCATGGGTTAGTGGTCTGCGCTTCTGACTACAGTTCACGGGATCCTGGAATTCATTCCGAGTCAGATCAGAGTCATTTTTCTCCAAGTGCGGAACCCGAAGTACGAAAAGTGCAGTGAATGGCACTGGAAGACACACACTGAAGTAAGAATCTGATTGGGTTAACTCAGGCTAGACCCAAACTTTTTTTTAGGGTAGAACACCAGAAAATCTTGGTGAATTGATGAATTAAATAAAACTCATTACGAATATTTAATTTGCACTTTCTTTGTCATGTAATTGATCCTTTTATCAACTGAATATTTGGACTAACCTGACGGTGAAAATAATTCCCGCACAACTAGAAGTAATATTATTTTTGTGCGATCGTGCGTTTGTGCGTACTTGCAGCAATGGCGTCATAATTGAAAGTTCAATTTCCTACATTTCGGGGTTGCCAACCTAAATAACTATACTGTAATATTACATATTACAAACCTCGTGCGGGAAGTAAAACCACTGCCCTTTATGTATAGTACGTACAATGTACATACAAAAATAGCCTATATCCAAAATATAGTGTTAATATACATTCTACGAAACAAATCACTGCATTTTAAAGAACTGAACTTTATTCAAACAATATAAAACAATAAATACGTTTTTATTATTGATTTAACATTTCTCCATGAAAGATAAATTATATTTGAAGAGAAAAATTTTCGCCTAGACCGGGACTCGAACCTTACTAGCCTTACTAGCTTTATAAAGTAATGTCAAATTCCCAATAAATGTCTTCTTAACTAAGAAGCCGCCATTTGCAAAGATAGAAACAATGGTTTCAAAAGCATTTGGCGATAGGGAATTACAACTTATATAAGAGAAAAATTTGCGTCTAGATGGTAACTCGCCTCGGTAGCTCAGTTGGTAGAGCACTTGGCCCGGAAAGCCAAGGTTCCCGGGTTCGAGTCCCGGTCTAGGCGAAAATTTTTCTCTTCAAATATAATAAATACGTATTTGCCGCCATTTCATTATTGAGTGGTGTCACGATCTGCTGTAGTCTCAACTGATAAACATTGCCCACACTATTAAAGTTAGTCAGTTGTTTATAATGAACTAAAATATATCCAACAAAGGTGTTATTACTTTACTATTATTTATTATTTTGAAAACACCATCGCGCAAAAATAATGTACAACGCACGTTTGCGAAGTAGTTTTACGGAATCTCTTCGTTTTTAAACATTTTCCTCGCTTCTGTAAAGACCACTTCACAACCTTGCATCGTAATATACTATTGTTTACTTTAATATTTCTCTATTAGGCGATATGTTTTTCTCATTGGGAGCTACGATATTTTATTCGACTATACGTATGAGCATGTCGGACAAAAATATTAACTGTTAATATTTTATCAGAGGTTTCACTATTTATTTTCTTAAATTTTAAAAGTACTCACTGCTTATATATTTATCAACTGTCCTCACTGTATTTAATGTATGATTCACACTATTTAGGTCAGCTTCTACCATTAGTTTCAACCTTAATGGTGGGACACTTATAGACCGTTCGACTATTCAAGTTAGCTCTCCCAACACGATGGAGACGTGTTACTCTCCCGACAATTCCAAGCTGACTGAATTTTAAAATATTTATAAAATAATAGTATATTACAATGCGAGGTTGGGAAGTAGTTTTTACAGAAGTGGGGAAATTATTAAAAACCGAGCGACACCGAGATTCTGTAAAATACTTCACAAACGTGTGTTGTACATTATGTTTTGCAGGATGGTGTTTTCAAAATAATACATAATAATACAATAATAACATATTTTTTTGAAATATTTGCGTTCATTATAAACAACTGACTGACCATTGTATACGCTAAATTTGGAAAATAATTTAGTTGAGACTTCAGCAGGCCGTGACACCAATCAGGCCTAAAATGGCTGCAAGTACGAATGTTTTGTTTTATTTTGTTTCAAATAAAGTTCAGTTAATTTAAAATGCAGTGGTGTCTGTTTCGTATAATGTATATTAACACTAACTTTTGGATATATTTTTTATATATATATTATTCGTAGTATACATAAAGGGCAGTGGTTTTGCTTCCCGCCCTAAGTAGGTAATTAGTAATATTACAGTATAGTTATTTAGTTATTTACAGGTTGACAACACCGAAATTTAGGAAATTGAAATTTCAATCATGGTCCTGTAAGTACGACAGAGCACACTATCGTGCAAAAAATAGTATTACATCACTTGACTTCAATCTTAATTTCTATTAGCAAACAGTTCATGTACTGTATTTTAAACAGAAGACAGTTATAATAGCATGTTTTTTTTCTTTCGTTTACACTGTTCTTCCTTTTTGTTTTACCTTTGTTAACCTTTTTATCTTATTCACATATACATACACAAGACAGGACACACACCCAGACCCAAGGTGGAGATTTAAAATCCCTTACCCCGCCGGGAATCGAACCCGGGTCGCCGGATTGGAAGGTAGGTACTCTACCGACTACGCCACGGCAACGGACATCGTGTAAAGCTCCCAATGGGCAAAAGAAAAACGACTCATACTGAGACTAGTGTCACGTTACATCAAAGTGTTGTATAAAACTGATATGTTGCTGCTATCTAAGGCATGGTAAGATCATATGGTAAGCCTGATGGAACGACTTCCTTGTGCTTACGAGATGGTGGATACCATGAATCGCAAAACGCGTCACTATGTGCCTTATCTCTTATTCTCTCCGCATCCATTCCTTATTGACCATGACATCAGTTGTATAGAAACTTTCACTAACGGAGTCTCTCTTTATTCGGAGCAATTATAAACGCTAATTAAAAAAAATCACAATACACTTTAATCAATACAATTGAAGATAATACAATTAAAATGTTCGTTGAGAACTCAAAACATTAGTAATTTCATAGTTTTTTATTTTTATTGTATATAATATTATTATTTGCTTTATACTCAATATTTTATATTTATTATAAAACTTTTATTTAAACAACTAATAATTTATAAAAATATATTTTTCAATAAAATTATCAAGGCAAGAAATGTCAACTGGGTTCAGCTCTGCGTGAAGGCTGTGTTTACCCCCAGAAAAAAAACTCCTGGTAATCATTTCTGTTATATTCTTATACTACCTCAGGGCCATGGTTCAGACTAGACCAGTTTAAAAATTCTGATACTATTGGGACTCGGACCTACGACCTTCCGGCTTTAGCCTATGTCTTAAGCAACTTTGCTACGGCTCGGTATGCTCTCCTAGTTTAAATCAACATGTAAGGCCTATCTTTTACCGTGCTGATAAAATATTAGATCGAGTACCTTCCTGACACTATATTACCTGATTTAGAAAACCATCTATCATTTTTTCTTGATTTCAGACTAGGTATTGTACTAACTTGTATACACTAGAGTATGATTTGGAATTTCTTTAAGTTTATGAAACGGATTATAAAAAAAATAAATTGTATGTAATATACACTGTCCATATTTGTGTACGTTTAGAGATAATCTACTTACTTACATTTGTACTTTGTTATAGGATTGAAGAAGAACAGTTCTTAGATGAGAAGACTTATTCCTACAGCAGTAAAAAATACAGATGAATGCATGTAGTTGAATGAGTACATTTTTTATTGGTTTTTTAAAATGTAATTATGTTTTTATTTTACTTCAGTTAGTTCTAGAGTTAATAGAATAAATAGTAATAAAAAGTGGTATACAAGTGAACTCTGCATTTAGAACCAATCAATGTATATGCAATGGAATTTTTCACATAATGGAATTTATACACATATATGTCTGAATTTGTCCCGCGCCGTAGCCGAGTGGTTAAGGCAGAAAGCCTTGGCGCAGAGCTACGGGACTTGCGCTGGTTCGAGTCTCCATGGGGGAAGAAATTTTCTCATGGTATTTCGGCCAGTATGGGACCGGTGCCCACCCAGCATCGTGATGCATTTGGGTAGCTACAATAAGTAGCGGCTCCAGGTTGAGAAAACCAGCTATAACGGCTGGGGGACTCGACATGCTGACCACATGTCACCCCTACACTGGCTGATTACCATCTACCTCTGTGATTGACACATGTGGATGTGAGGCCAGCAGCCGGCTGATAGGCTAAGGGCCTTGTAGGCCTGTCGTGCCAGGAGTTATGTCTGAATTTAAAAGTGCATTGTGTGTGTGTGTTAGGAATTCTAAAACAAATCCAAATCATCCTAGTATATATAAAAGAACTCCTCAATGTAATTCGAAGACGGATTTAGTTTCGATTGTTTTGGATGAGAATGAATTTCATGACTTCTTTATTAGCAAAGTCGAAGTAATTATGAATAACGTTTCTTCTAATAAAGAAGCTGATTTCTGTGTAAAATATGGGTGTTTAATGCTGTTATATTGTTTTGAACCATGCAATATTGCAGATTGGGTTTACTCTTCCCCAGCTGTTTTCCACATGGTGGAAATGTGTACCAACATCGCTGGGGCAGTGCATACCATAGTTTACTCTTAACCCAACTCATATTCTTTATCAATTCTTCTCAATCACATGATGGTGAGAAATTATCCAAGAAAAAGAGAGGAAGGAAAACATATTCCAAGGGACGATCATAAGTGGAAGCAAACTGGAACACCAATAGTAGCGATGTTTTAATCTTAATGCACATTAACTGACAATCAAATAAGAAAGATTGGTTTATAAATTAGATCGTATTTCATTATATTATGCTTTTTGAGCACATCTATTTTGAAAAGAAAACATGTCCAGACAATTTAGCTTCTAATGTACGTAAGATCATAAAGTCCGAAATATATTAAATACTAGAAGTCCCGGCCACGCGTTGCTGTGGCTAAGGTATACGTTAAAATTTTAATTAAGTTGCTGTCTTTCAGCCAGATTACTTAAAACTAATACTTACACACGAAATTAATAATATTGAATATAAAACAGACACTGAACACACTTAATTATGAAATAATCAATATTTGTAATTCAATTGAAATTCGCGATTGCAACAGAATCTGGATCTCTCTTGTTAAATAATAAACTAATTAACTTACCAAATTACCTTACACCGCCATCTGTTAGAATCGTATGGAACTCACAGATAATTACACCGCCATCTGTTAGAATCGTATGGAACTCACAGCTAATTATAACTCTTTGTTAAATAATAAACAAATAATTTGCAATAAAAATAATGCGACTATAAATTTAGTTATAAACTACCCTAAGTCTCATGTTGGATAAAACTGCACACAGTGTGCAAGATTTTATTAAAATCGGTTCAGTAGTTTACGATTCCATCGCGGACAAACAACGTGACACGAAATTTTTATATATTAAGATTTGATAAATTTAAGTGAAATTGATATATTACAGTAAACAAAAACTCTAAATCAGGAAAATATGCTCTATACACATGCGCCATCCACAATTTCAGCTTATCTATCATATAGTTACATTATACCAAGTATACACTTACTTCAGATTTGAATTTTTCTTAATGTGAACATTGTATGAAAATTAAATAAATTATATTATGATACCAATAAAGCTACTTTAATATCAGTTTTACATTTAATTTTTAACACCTCCAGCAAACTTCAACCAAAATTTGATTGAGCTATCTTAATGTTTCATGGTGGTATTGAAACTTAAAGTTGATTTAACTGAATTTTGCGTTACACTTATCATATCCCGCCTCATATACCGTATATATTATCATCTTATTATCTTTATTAACAATGCATGCCTGAATTCTTACTTATATGCAAATAATTTAGCTTATATTATTTCTGGTTCAAACAATGATCATTATGTGATAAATTTAAAAAACTTCCATAATTCAAATTGGTATAAATTATAATAATTTAAGGTAATAGAAAAACAGTTGATTTTAGATTTGAAATGAATTTTGAATTAGTGAGTTTAGACAGATTTCTAAGCATTCATATAAATTCAATCATGTATTGGCAAACCACACGTGAATTAGTATGTAATAAATAAGTAAAGGAATACATACGATGAGTATACTAGCTTACAGTGTTAATCAAGAAACAAAATGTTGTATTATATTGTAAATATGAGTATATTTACACCCTTATTAATTATGGGACTGTCATTGAGTAATTATCTATTTATACTTAAAACCTTTGTTTACAAAATGAGTTTATCAGACGTATCTGCAGAATTTCACAAAAAACTCAATGTAGCCCATTTTTTACAGAATTAGGTATGTTGACATTACCATCAATGTTTCTGTTGAGCTATCTTCTAAATGCTGAATGAAATCTGAATAATTTCACAACGTGTTCATCAATCCAAAATTCAAAACAATAAATTATTGAAATTTATTTATTCATACATGTTTTGAAATATCTCTGATACTTATAATAATCATCCTCATTCAAGAAGAGAATCGTCGATAATCGATTTTAAGAAGAAATTAAAACAAACATTGGTGGCAAATCCTCTTATTCGATATATTTTTTTTTATTTGTGGTAAATTTAATATGTTTTATATTGTATGTGAGGTTGTTATACTCTATGTTCCTATCAATATGGACTAAGAATCATAGATGGAAAGAAACTTATGCTTTTGTTTATTGTAAAAGCAAGCATATTAAAATAAATCCCAACGAATGAAATTTTATATAAATGTGTTAATGTGTATTAATATGTGTTATGTTATTTATTTAACAATGCTCTTTATCACCTAAGATCTTTGGCGTAGCAAATCAACTCTGGGAGTAAAAAGACCGATGAAGTTTTATTCAGAGCCTTTTTACAGGCTTTAGTTCCCTTCTGAAGGAACTTATACTTGGGACCTTCTTGCCCTAAAAATATATCGACCCTGGACGTGTTTGAACCCGCAATCCTTGGAACCAAACTTATTCCCTCATTACCCACTGTTTATTGACATCAAAATCATAGAAAAATAATGTAAAATCGCCGCTAATAATTAAAATATAATCTTTTTTCGTACGTATGCAGTCCATTTTATAAAATACTGAATTTATTATCTAGTAGGTATAAAATGTCTGCGATATTGGTCCATTGACAACGTTTCTGCTTACGTTTTTAGTATATTAATTATTTTAGTTTGTTTGAATAATTTCGGGCCTGATTTGTGTCTTGAAAATTTGCTGATCTATCATAGTTCAAACTGCTAAACTATGTTTTTCATCAGTATGCTAAAGTAAAAAAATATTGAAACAGAAGGAAAACCAATTATTGAATATGCAAGTGTTTTATGTAATTTGTGCGCAGTAAAAATTGAAGTCAGTTAAACGAGTACGGTAAGTTCTGAATGTAACAGTGATTTATTGGATTTCCCTGTTATAAAATGATCATGACAAACAATATAATGAAAAAAATTGATTGATTTCTACTGATTCTGATTTTTTAAAAATTAAAAGTACTGTGATGTGTCCACATGCTCCCAATTACTTGAATGTAATTAGTAGTTAGGTTTCTAAAAATTGTACGGTTCATCGCTTTCTTAAGAGCGATATATGCCTTCCATAATACAGTAAAACTTGTTTAATTCGGAACGTGAATAATGCGGAAATCTGTCCAATGTGAACAAATTTATTGGTCCTGACGAAATAATAGTAATTTTACGTGTATTTATTTTGCATAAAACGGAATCTGTCCAACGCGGAAACGGAAGGATATTTCTATACTATTCATGCATTTTTTATAAAGCGAAAGACAGAGAAATAAATTAGTTTCCACTTAATTGAATTCCCTTTAGTCAAAAAAACAATAAGGAATGATTCCTGCCGCCGGCTGAAGTAGAGATTCTACCTGTACCTGAAATTTTATTTCGGCCTCACTGCACACCTGTTATGTTAAATACAGATGCCTGTCTTACAAATAACCATTTCACTGTAAAATTTTAAATTAGTTTAAGTTCTAAGACCGATCTTTCACAGGAAGCGTTCTAAATTTATGGAATAAATATGGCTAAAACGTATGTATCATTGTCATTAAACGAAAAAGTGAAAGTGATTGAAGATAAATCTCCAAATTTCCGGACCGATGCTGTTGTAAAATCCGTAGGGAATAACGATTTCAATGCATGTTCAGTTTTAGAAGACGACACAATGTAGTGTGGAATGAAATTTGCGGGGAATCAAAATATGTGGACAAAAGTGTAGTTAGTGAGCGGAAACCAAAACTCCATACTTTGGGAAACTTCAGGATACGCGCCTAACAGACATTTTTAAAACTGACGAAACGGGACTGTTTTCGGTACTCTATAATCTAAGATTACTAATAAATTTTAGTTTTTTATAATGCGGAATTTTGTCTAAAGTGGAAAAAAATTGGTCGCATGCGATTCCGCTTGAGAAAAGTTTTACTGTATTTTTTGTTGCTGCTCTATTCCTTCTGATTTTAAAATTAAAGGTAAGGCAATGTGCACATATGCTCCCAATAGTTGCTTATAATTAATATATAGGTTTAAAAATATTATACGGTTTATCGTTTTCATAAGAGTGATATACCATAATGACTTTTGTTGCTGATTGTTGTTAATATTCTGTAAAATAACTTCTGCAATAATAGTAACAAAACAATAATAGAATAAAAGCAAACTATGGTTTCCTTTTTACATCTCTTGAAAAAAGGTGCAAAAGCCACATTTTCTATATTTTTTTTCTTATTATTGAGGAAATTAAAATACATATAGGCTGCAATGTTTCTTCACGAAAAATTGTTATCTTTCTCTCACTTTCTCGTTATAGTTTATGTGTGAAGCCGATATTGCATACAATAGTGTAAATAATTTATGAAAGTTTGAGATTTTATAAAATTGCACTAATTTTTAACTTGTGCAATAACTAGGTTATAAGAGATTTTATTCTCTTTTATATAATAATATTCTATATTCTATCAAAATGGTATGCAATGACTGAAAATCGGATAGGCCTAATGTTAGCTTCGCATTAATCGACCATCATATTTGTAAGAACACACTCCTAGTAACTGTGAGTTTATGTTTTAAGTCGTATAATAGAAATAAAATAATATAGTAACCAGTAAACATTTTAGAACTCACAATACATTTTATTCTGTGCATATTATTTAATTTAATGAGGGACACTTACTGTGTTTAAGAATCATAGATGTTCACATAAGGATAATATTGATTCAGTATTATTATGAACGGCAAAAAATGTTCGCTGTTAATTTCCTAGGATTAATTTAATGTGAACTGACTTTAAAAATCATTATTGGCATCAAGGATTAGGCCTTCTGGCACGTTCCGTTCTAAATAGTTGTTCACGCCATCTCTTCAAAGGTTGGTCTATATTCCGTTTTCCTTCTGGGTTGTAGTCTAATGTTGCTTTCGATATTTTTGGTTCTAGAATTCGTTGGATGTGATCTCTCCAGTTCGTTCTGTACTTATGATTTATGATACATACACACACACACACACCACACACGCACGCGCACACACACACAAACACAAACACACACACACAAACACAAACACAAACACACACACAAACAAACACACTCACAAACACACACACGCACTCACTCACACACACACACCACACACACACACACACAACACACACACACACACACACATATATATATATATATAATATATATAATTGTATGTACATTTCATTCGTCTCTAGTGCCTACGTTCCTTTGTGATTTAGCAATGTACAACCTGATAAAAACAGAAGATATCTTATTTCTGATGATTCGATTTGTCTAACTGGTTTGATGTTAAAGTCAGGCAATCACTTCCATGTAATAGCAAAAGTAATTTGCAGAATCACCCAATATGAAAGGGATCCAACTCATTAAAACTAAATTTTACAGAAGTTTTCTCTCTCTATCTTTCTTCTTCTTCTTCTTCTTCTTCTTCTTCTTCTTCTTCATCTTCTCCTCACCATATTGGATGGGGTTTTTATAATATGTAATTTAACCAGAATTGAGCTGTTTCCAACGAGAAGTATTTTCTTGATCAATCCAACTATAGTTTAAAGAAGTAAAAATGTAAAAAAATATAGTTGGATTCTTTTCATATAAATAACTAACTCACTGACATTATCGAACCTGAAGTTTCATGGCCGTGCGGAGTCGTTTCATATAGGTCGATTCATTTGCTTTATAAAGTTTTAATGTTTGTTTTTGTACATTATATTTTAAAGATATTTGTATATTTCCATAAAACTATCTAAATCTGTTTAGATTCTTGATGTAAACACTGAAGACCTATCTTAATAATTTATATTCGTAACACCAATAATAGGGTGGGCCGAAAAAACTATTTTTTTTATTTCGAAGTTGTAATAGCGCGGAAAAGTTACGAATTATGTAGACAAAAGAAAAGAAAAAAAAAAAAGAAAAGAAAAATCGGTTTGATATCTTCCGGTCGCGCAAATGTTGTAAATTTTGACAAAATATGAAAAAAAACTTCATTTTTGAGATTATTTCTTTAATATTTTAATTAGATGTTTTCGTAATGCCTAAAACATTGTGTTTTAATTTGGTTTAGATCAGTTGATATCTTCCGGTCGCGTACAAGCTCCAAAATGTGCCAGAATAATGAACAAGTTATATTTTACGCATTGTTGGTGTTTGATAAATAACTTCCAGAGTATTGATTGTCAGATCACACAGATAGACATAAACGTGCTTAGCAAAGATCAGCAATAGGTCCTACCTATTTGATATAAAAAAGAAATAATTGCAAAAATTAAGTTTTTTTTTTCATATTTTGCCAAACTTCAGAGACTTTGCGCAACCGGAAGATTTCAACAGTTTTTTGATAATTTTTTTTAGCTATATAATTCGCAACTTTTCCGCGCTATTACAACTTCGAAATAAAAAAAATGAGTTTTTTCGGCCCACCCTAAGCAATACTTACAGTGCATGTATGTTCAGAATATTTTTCTTGATAGTTGTGGTGCAGTGTACGTATGAGAAGTAAGTATATATCTGCTTATGACCAAAACATCTATGCAAATTACAACATTTATAAAACTCCCATACATATCAGTTTACATAGGGCATTTAAGCCAAGTTCAATAATGATTAGGGTCAGACTAGGGAGGAAATAGTACGGAAATAATAGGGCCTATGTTTACTTGTTAAAATATATTTCTTTTTTATCTTGTATACTACCGTCGTCCTCAACTATAAAAAAAGTATAGACTATGTTTACTTGCTTACAAGTAAAGTGTGACCTAAGTTTATATGAAAAAGAGGAGTACGACAATTACGTCACGATCATAGTATCTACTGTTAACATAGCCACCGTAACTACTCATTAAGTGTTGGACAACAGGTGAATTAATACAGTTGTGAATATTTAAGTTTTTAGTATGCACCAGTTGTCAGAGTAAGTAGACTATACTGTGTACACAGAGCAATAGACACCACTACTTTGCATCTGGTTGACAATGTCGCCAGTCCCTTGTACTTTATAAACAAACTAAGTTAGTTTATTCGTAACTTCACATCTCGTTACTATTTCCCCGGAGTCTGATTATAACAAATATTGGGGCTTATATTATTGCTGTAAAAATAGTGGGGAATGGAAATTAGGAAATGTTGCTGATAACTACATTGAAAGATGCATTTAAAATGCCCTAAGGACATCTAAGAAAATAACAATAGAAAAACTAGTTTGAAATGCAGTAGATCTAGTTGGAAGTTAAAGAAAGCCAGATTTTAATATAGTACCAGTAGTTGATAGTTTAGAACTTATACATATATTTACAAATGCAACGAACAATGGATTTACTGTGCAATGAAATGAAGAAATAAATTATACATAGGCTCAATTCTAATATATCTATGTATTAAAAGGAATCTCTTGTCATCCTAACCTCTCTAAAACTTGTCAAAGTAATAAATAAATAAATAAATAAATAAATAAATAAATAAAATGTACATATTTATTTATTTATCCAATGCCACCAGTGTGTTCTTTCATGCCATTTCTGGCTTTCTCCCATGGCATTGGGGGAAATTGTAAATTCATTTCTTGAGGTTGGGGCACCTGGAAGGCGGAGTTGCGTTACCCCGATGATATGATGGGTGATAAATGATAATGAAGTGCCAGGAGAGACCTTTGACCTAAAACTTATCCTAAAATCCGGATCAGGGGTAAACATAGGAATAATTCCCTTTAAGGAAAAAAATCCTATGGTTCTGACCAGGAATCGAACCCGGTACCCCATGAACTGTAATCGGAAACTAGCTCATGAGACTGTAAAAATACGAATTCTTCCATTTATACTACTTTTATATGGATGTGAAAACGGATCTCTTACTTTAAGATAGGAGAAAAAATTTTACAAGTATTTGATAATAAAGTACTTAGGAAAAGTTTTGGAGAACACCACATAACAGTAACTTATATAATTTCTAAGGGAAACTAGTTACAATAAGAAAAAGTCTCGTAAACAGCAATGGACAGAACATGTGGAACGAATGTGAAATGAAAGAGGGACACGGAAGCTTCTTGTAGGAAAACCAATTGGAAAGTGCCCGAGTAAGCAGATCAAGAATAAGTAAGGTAAGAGAATAACATTAACAAAGATTTGAGGATATTAATTATAACAGATAATAATTGGAAAGTATTAACTGGCCCGAGGGATATATGGAGAGCTTATGTTTCTTTAATAGTGCATATTCGTTTATTTATTTATATGATTCTTTATTTGTTTTGTTTAAGCTGTTTTTCAATATTGTTTACAATTATTTACCTTTAGCCTTATTCACACATATAAGGACAGGACGCACACTCTGATCCAAGCTGGAAATTTTAAATGACCTACTCCACCGGGAATCGAATTCGGCTCCTGAGAGGAAGGTAAGGGACTCTACTGATTACTCCACCGCTACGAATGAGAGACTTGTTTCGTTTTATTTCATGACCATGAACTTTCGGGTTCGACTGTGTAATTGAATTAGTTATTAGATAGATATCAAAACACTTGTGTTGTACTAGGATTGTACAATCGTTATTTAGACGACTAATTACAAAAGCAGAGGTTTAGTAACGAGGTGCTGAAGTTAGAACACGTCCGAAGTGAGTGCAGCTAGTTACTAAATCTAATTTTGTAAACATATTGGCTACAACATTTTATCTACGTTCCAGAGTATTTTAGTATATGTTGTATATTTAGTATATTTAATGAAATTTATTATTGCGGAAACTATATGTTTAGAGAAAGAGTAATGTGGGCTTTTTAAAAAACAGACATGATAAATCAACAAACAATGTTATAATGATGATCTTGTAGAAGATTTCCGGGATGTTGGCCGTGGTCTTGAGTTAATCAGACCGATTAAGGATCAACTTCATCCTCATCAATCAGCAGGCATATACAGGATCCCGTGCAGTTGCGGCCAAGTGTATATAGACACCACTAAACGCAGCATCACAACCAGACTTAAAGAACACGAAAGATACAGCCGTCTTAAACAAGTGGAAAAGTCGGCAGTAGCAGAACACTCTCTACTTGAAGGCCATACAGTATAATACAACAAAACAGATATATTATCTAACTGCACACACTATTTTGCCCGTCTACAACGAGAAGCCATTGAAATATTCAAACATCAATATAGTTACAATAGAAAGGAAGAATCGTTAAAAGTCAACAAAGCGTGGATACCAGTCTTAAAAAAGCCAGATGTAAACCCCTAATAGAACAATCTACTACAACATCAGACAGCAATCTCATTGGTGCAATGGAAGACCCTAATGCTAACCAACCAGAAGACAGATATAATTTACGAAGTAGCGGACCGCGCAGAAAACACGTCGCTGATAAATGTATAAATAGGGCAGGTAGTCGACAAAATTGCCACCATTGGCCACAGAGTGGCCCCTACACCCAGGCTTCAATTTATTGAAGCAAAAGCTATCTTCTTGCCAATTTCAAACCGCGAATCAATTTATATAGCTTCTATTTACAAATCCCCTACCAGACTCCTAACATGGTACGACCTAAACGCTCTCACTTCCGTCTCCCTTAACTACTTGTTAGCGGGAGACTTCAATAGTAAACATCTTCTTTGGAATTGTCGTGCCCAAAATGGATCTGGTGTGATACTCCAAAATTACTGTCAGCATCATAACATAGAAATCTCCGCTCCAAGGGAACATACATACTTTAGAAACACACATTTATAGAGGAAGAACCTCTCTTCTCTAATTTCTAATAATTCAGCCAAGATCCTATTTATAACTTTCGATCACATATACTGGATATAGCTCTCTCGAAGTATGTACCTATCTCTCCATACGTCACCACAATTACAGACATACTTGACTCAGATCACAGGCCTATACTCTTTAAAATCAGTCCCACAATTTTGTTGTCCTCACCCTCCAAACACATATTATGATCACACTGATTGGTAGAGTTACACACGCATGCTTAACCAATGGGTTAAGCCGACAGTCTCTGTCCAGTCAACAGAACAAATAGAACACGCTGTCCTTAGTTTACAGGCTAGTATACAAACGGCCATTACACTATCTACAACACAAACAAATAAAATGCACATACGAAAACCATACGATCCTACACTCAAACATTATTTAACCGAGAAGAAACGAATCTCAGATTATACCGTAGATTATCTGCGCACCCCAACACAAACAACTTTATAAATCGCTATGCTCATTTGGGTGCGAAATCGACTGGAAGAAATGCGAAATGCTGAATGGGATTCTTCCCATCAGCGTTTAACAGACGCTAAAACACCTCCGTGGGATATACTTAAAAGAATTAGAGGGAGTCGAGCTCCGCCTCGTCCATCAGCTATATTTTATGACGGAGATTGGGCTTGCCTTCCACGGGAGAAAGCCCAAGCTCTCTCTAAACATCTAGAATCAAGGTTTCGCCCACATGAGCTCACCACACCGGCTCACGAAGCTGAAGTATACCATATAGTAAGTACTTTTTTTGAGAGACTTATCCCTCTTACCCTTCCTGATATACGGCTTTCAGAATTGAAAGCCGTAATCCATAATCTACCTTCCATTCGTGCCCCCGGTCACTACCGGATACCCTATTTGGCGGTAAAATATTTACCGCCAAAAGCCCTTCTCCTATTCCTTCAAATAGCGAAACTTTGTCTCAAGTACCAGTACTTCCCTGAGGTCTGAAAAAAAGCCAAAGTTGTCGCTATACCAAAACCTGGTAAAGATCCAACCAACCCGGACAACTTAAGGCCAATCAGTCTTCTACGTGTGCTGGGGAAAGTTATGGATAAACTCATTTTGGCAAGACTAAAAAGAGAGGCGGTAGAGTGAAACCTTATTCCTATTCACAAATTTGGCTTTAGAAAAACACATACTACTCCGCTCCAGCTTGCTCGACTGGTTCACCAAGTTGTTACGGGATTCAACAACAAGAGAAGTACTTTGGCAGTATTCCTCGATATTGAGATTGCATTCGATACGACTTGGATAAATGGACTATTATACAAATTAATAAAATTTCAAATTTCGGCTGATTTAATTAAAATGATAGCTAAATACCTAACTGACCGACACTTTTATGTGTCGGTTAGTGGGTATAATTCTGACTACAAGCTACTCTTGGCGGGAGTTCCTCAAGGTGCAGTCCTCTCTCCCATTCTGTACACTCTCTATGTGTCAGACATCCCAACTTTTAACCGAATTAATAACCTAGCATCCTTTGCTGATGATACTTGTTTGTATCTTCAGGCTCCATTCTGTCTATTTACCTCGACGCGTCCCAATAATCCAGTCCGCCTTAAATTCCTACCATTCCTGGTTTGGTCTATGGAACATTAAGCTCAATGTTAACAAAACAAAATATGTTTTGTTTTCAAAGACTAGTAGACCAAACCAAATCTAACTCACCTTGGGAACTCATCACTTCCGACCAGAGCTTTCAGTCAAGTATCTTGGAATCCATCTGGATTCCAAGCTTACGTTCAAAATTCATATTCGGCATCTTATTCATAAATCAAATGCAGCAATTGCCTTACTTTATCCATTTTCAAGTCACCTACACTATCATCCCGGATCAAGCTAATTCTTTACACAGCTGTGATCCGAAGCATGTTGCTGTATGGTTGTGAAGCCTGGAGTATCCTCGCTGGATGTCACAAAAAGAAAGTCCAAATAATTCAGAATAAATGTTTCAGAATTATTTTTTCGGCACCAATGTACACGAGGATTGCAGAGCTTCACAACCAAGCACAGATGCGATATATTGCGACTACGATTGAACAACGTGTGGACAAAATGTTCCACTTAATCCAAAACCATCCAAATCCAATTGTTCGCAATACAGGGCATCTGCTACAACGACGTGCAATTCACCGTAATATATTTGCTAGACTTTGATGGTCCAGTTAATGAAATGAGTGCTGTATAACAGCTAAAGTAGTGTGGCTCATTCCGCTCGGTCGGCTTTCGGACTCTCTGCTTGTCCGGCCGAGTGGTTTACGATGCCCTACTTTAGTAGGATTACACCTCATTTTATCCCCCTTCACAAAAATTTTCCAAACTGAACACAAACGCCGCTAGATAAAGTGGGTTAAGTGGTTAAACTCCATCTAGATAATCACTATGGTATTTGCTGCCAGGGTTCTAGCACAGCCAGTCTCAAGACAACCCTTGAGGATGCCGGACGCAGTCTGTGGCGAAACGTCGGGAACCACAAGCCTCAAGACCACGGCCAACAGCCCGGAAATCTTCTACAAGATCATCATAAAAACTACGGCCGTGAAAGCCTAAGTCAATGTTGTTATATTCTGCAATTTTGGGTGCTAGTTACATATGTGAATTTAAAGTAAAAATGAGCGTAGAAGGTAATTTTCACGGTTCATCAGGAAACATTTTAAAAGCAGTCCAAGACGCAACTCTTAATATACGTCTAGAAAAGTCAAAAAACGTTGATGTAGCTATACGAAATTCAAGAAAAGTGCATTTTACGTTTTGTTGAATCTGTGTTTTATGTTTTGATAGCTTGTGTTAGGAAATAAAGTATAGATTTTGTTGCTTAGTATCTATGAACTAAATCGTCACTGATTGTTATAACAGTAGATAAAAATAATTATTATAAAATGGAGATTGTAGAACATATTTTGAGTTTGTAGTTAACTGAAAGGGACAGGTTTCACTATTTAACTCATGTCCCGAAAGAGAGTCAACGACCAATCACGTTTCAATGAATTTTGTTTTACCATCAATGACAGTCGTGTTTCACCTCGATATTTATCGAATTATGTTTACCAAAATAAGGAAAGGTCCTCGTTTTAATATTCTGAACAGGTCACAGCATTATTTTGTAGTGACTGATCCAAAAAATACGTTGAATATAGCAAATAATGAACAGATTCCTTCGAACTACACATTTGATAATTGCGTTTTCAATAATAGTGTTTTTAAATAATGATTTTACTGAGGTTGTTTCCTAAAACAATAATTAATAACCTATAATGCTGGTTATAATATATAGCTTGATGTGTTTCATTTGTCTCCACTAGGGTACAATCTTACAATATTGCGATCCTATTTGGCAATAAATAATATGATCTAGTTGCAGTGAATGAACAAATGAAACATAACCAAACATGTCTCATTTGTTTTCAAACATCGCCGTTTACATTAAATAGCTATATAAATATTTTAAAACAAGCTATATTTAAATAATGATTTGTGAGTAAAAGCTTAATTTTATTCGTTAAATAGCACTTTCCGCTATCAATGACAGATTCAACCGTCACCTGATTGCAACCTCTATAAGAACAAAATTAAACCAACATCTTGGACATATTTGCCTAGGCTGGATTAAAGGACATACTGGAACTACAGGAAATGAACGTGCAGATTTTCTTGCCAAATTAGCTGCTAATTCAAATATGGATTACTTTTAGTCCTTCTGTTCTCTATCATACATTAAAGAAGTATTAAAAAATTACCTCTTACAACATTGGAATTCTGAGTGGTTAAACAGTATTAATGGTGCTTTGACAAGAACATTATTTTTCCCAACTGTTTTTGACCGAATAAAGTGCAAATACGTAGAACCACATTTTGTATTGACACAATTTATGACTGGACACTGTAAATTTGGACATTATTTGGAACGATTTAAAATAGGTACAGATACCTGTATTTGCAAAACCTCCAGCCAGACTATCTCACACCTGTTATTTGAGTGTTCCGCATTTGATTCCAAAAGACATGAATTTATTAAAAAATTAACTTATTGTCATAATAGATTTCACTGTCTTTGTCAAATATTTTATGTAAGAAGTGTTGCTATAGAAAACTGTGTGACTTTATCCATCATATTTTTAAGAGATTTGAGTTAGTTTTTTCTTGGGATTGTTAACTAATTTATTTATTTGTTCATATTACGTTATTATGTAACGCTAGAAATTAACCATAATCTAAATTATTGTAAATAATTAATTGTATTGTAACTAAAACCCTAACATACCGGATGGTGAAATTGGGTTCATATTATTAGAGATTCAATAAAAAAATAATAAAATAGTCCTAACAAATGCCACTCTTGATTTCAAAATCCTCTAGATAAATTGCAAATCACTCGTAGCATTACTTATGATAACGAAAGTAAATAGTGGAAAGAAGCAATTTATTAAATTGAATATGAAATTTATTAGAATATTGCATTCCTAGCATTATGGCAATGCTCTTTATACGTTCCTGTTGGTATTAATAATGCAGAGGGATGTCGTTTAAATTGAATCCGGGAACATGGGTCGAGAGTATGAAGTTAGTTGTCCAGCACGTGTAATTAGTGAACTCCTGTCTAGGCTACAGCAAACAGTCTTCATTATCTTTCCATAGTGCCATTAACAACTTGCTTAACTGCATGCTGGATAGAATATATTCCCTCTTATACTGCATTACAAAATTTGACCTGCCTACTAATCTCATGATTAGTAGTAGTTTATTCAACTGGAATTTTTAAGAATTCTGGCCATTAACATAGCAACTCAAAGTTGGACTAAAAAAGCTCAACATTTCTAAGAGACCACTTAGGCCAGGCTTGAGCATCTTATTCGTGTAGCAAATTTACGAAATGAGAACCAATGTGCATTTCCTTCCGAAGTAAGCTATAACTATCTCACTGGCTCTATCGAACTCATAGATTCGTGGCCCCGCGGACATAAGCTCTCCATACATTCCTGTCCTTAGCTAATGTTTTCGAATCATTCCCTGTATAATCTACTTCTTCAAATCATGGTTAATATTATTCTACCACCTCATTTTTGGTCTACCAACTGGACTTTTTCTTCTGGCTTTTCTACAAGAAGCTTCCATGCACCTCTTTTATTCCTCAATCGTGCCACATGTCCTGCCTATCGCAGTCTACGAGACTTAACTGTTATTATTATATCTGGTTTCCTACAAAGATCATTCAGCTGTTGTAAAGTCTTCTCCATTCGCCTCTCTGTTCGTCTCTCTTTGGTTCAAAAATTTTCCTAAAAATTTATTCTCAAATACTAGTAATATTTTCTCATCCTTTGAACTAAGAGTCTATGTTTCGCATTCATATAAAATAATTGGAAGAATAACAATTATATATATATCCATCCATCCATAGTAATTCTGCCCGAAGGCAGGTCCTTCACTGCAATCATAGCATTTTCATGCTATGCTTGCAGCTTTACTAGGGAATTGTAGGAGTGGTAGCTTCCCGTAGCTTTCCACACCGGTGAATGTTGATGATGATGATAATGATAAGGATGATGATGTTGATGATGGCCATATGATCTCGGGGACCGTTTGGGCCTTAACGTTTTCCTGACATTTGTCTTACAGGTGAGGAAAAACCCTGATAAAAACCTCACCCAGAAAAACTGTCCCGATCGAGGATCGAACCCGGGCCCGCTGCGTGACAAGGCAGCATGCTACCTCGAGACCACAGCGGTGGACACACACACACACACACACACACACACACACACACACACACACACACACACACACACACACACACACACACACACACACACACACACACACACACACACACACACACACACACACACACACACACACACACATATATATATATATATATATATATATATATATATAATCTTCAGTTTAATGTAATTTGAGAGAAGTTGGGATGACAAGGGTCCTTGTAAAGTAAATAGCATGCATTTCCGGATTTGAGTCAATGTTTTATTTCTTCGTGCATCTCATTACATTTGAAATTATTGTTCCTAAATATTTGAATTCAACCAATTCTTCAAAATTTCCCTCATTTGTCATTCATTAACAATCCATTTCCATTATATGTATTTTTACGTGTGAATATGAAGGAAGCTATAATCAGAAATTTATGCCCTGTAAAAAATTAATTGATCCTAGCCGTGAGTCTTAGATGAAGATGGCAGCATGATAACCACTGTATTTATTGGCCAAGATTCCTTACTAAGAGGGAGATTGTGCTGGGTTCGACTTCCGACACTTTGATATGCGGATTATTCTCTAAAATATTTTTTTTTGCATTCCATCAGGTACTGTGCGTGTGTGCATGTGTCTTTGTGCGTTACGTGTTTAAATAATATAATACATAAAATTATATGCACAATAAACACTTTAAAAATAGAACATAATCAAACAAACATGAAACGATAACATGATATGCAGGCCGGTTGAATAACTCAATGACAATATTTTCACTAATGGAATTTCTTTTATGTTTGGCTATAATTTTCTTTTATGTTTTGGCGAATTCCAAAGGAATTTAGCCATTGGTGTTGTTCTTATGAAATTGTTTAAAAGAATACAAATCTTCATTGAACCTACTTAGTAGACACTGAAATTGATTATAACAAAAAAAAAATATACAGAGTGTTTCAGAATAAGTAATACAGACTTCTAGAGTTTCTAGGGGGGACTTAGTACATAAAGTTTTGATGAGGAACACATGTCCGGAAACGTGCCACTTCGATGTAAAATATGTTTGAATATCGAAACACAATGGGCTAATATCCTGTGTCCTGTGTTTCAGAATAAGTGTTACAGACTTCCAGGGATCCATGTTCCACGTGGCAACCCTGTGTTCGTTGCACAAAGTGTATCTGCTACGTATGTTTTTATACACACGCTCCACAAGACCTGATGTGTGCTCCATAATTTCCGTTACTACCAGAATTTGAGCAAGAAATTCTTCTTCCGACTCAGCAGGTGTAGAAAAACCCCTAGAAGTCTGTAATACTTATTCTGAAACTCAAGACGCGATAACAGTACATTGTGTTTCGAACTTCAAAATTATTTTCCACCGAAATGGTCATTTCCGGACATGGGTTTCTTATCAAAACTTTTTCTACTAAGTCCCTCTACAACCCCTAGAACTGTAATACTTATTCTAAAACACCCTGTATATGTATATATATAGGCTATATATATATATATATATATATATATATATATCCGGTTTTCATGGCTTATATACACGCATATACACATATACATATATGTGTGTGTGTTTATTTGCACCCTAGTGGCCGCAATTTTTTTTCGGTACCAAATTGGGCATATATAAATTACATTGAGAAAAATAAGGTCGAGTTCGTTAATCAGCAAAATCCATCCATTAGGAGTGGGGGTTCACCTGAAGCGAAAATTTAAAAATCACTGTAGTGGTCGCAATTTTCGATTTTTCGCAATACAGCTTACATTTGTCATTGAATTAAAAGTATGTCACGCAGGAACTGCGTAAACTAAGCACATTTCTCAGCAAGTCAAATTTATAATCCGGTTTTGATGGCTTACGGAATATGTATTTCATTTGTAAATAGAAGGAACTTAATTTCTGATACCAGCTTATTTAAAATTGTCGGACTGCAGTTGAAAACAAATAATGATTAACCGTAAGTTATTACTTATTTCTTATTGCATAAGTTATTGTATAATTTTATAAAAAAATAAATATTATCTACTGATTCGTTTTTCTATAACTTTATTTAAAATATTAGGTGAATTAAATCAATATACCTTGTAGGATACATTACCAATTTAAGGGTTAATTTAATTGTATAATATACATTTCAACGAAGCGGTTACTAGAATGTTTGATTTGTATTTCAGGTAAACCCCAAGTTATAATAATTGGATTTCCTTGATTTTTGGACAATATGTTCGTCGTTTTATTTTAATAGCGTATACTGAGTTTCGTTACTAAACATAACAATTACGACAATAAGAGCGATTTTTAAATTTTACTTTCAGCTGAACCTCCTATACATAATTGTCTGATTTTGCTGGTTAACGAATTTGTTTTTTTTTCTTCTTCTTTTAATTACTTCTACTAGTATATGCCAAGCCTGGTTGTGATAAAAAATACGGCCGCTAGAGCGTTAAACAGACATCCATATTAAATTTAAAAAATAGCCTATATATATATATACTGTATATATATATATATATAAAATGAATAACGATTGTAAAATCTCGTTACTTTCTTTAAAAAATACAAGGCATAACAAGATTGCATATTTCCACTACTAATGTAAAATGCGTCTGATTAATTTAAATTAAGACAATACATAATTTCATTATACTAGTAAGCATCGCTTCATACAGACAGTTTCCAGCAGGGAACGGTTGGTCTAGTGGAGGGAGCTTCTGTTTACCGTGCAGGAGGTTGCGTGTTCGATCCCGATGTCATGCTTTTTTCTCTCTGGTCCTTATCTCAATTAATTTTCTTTGTTTTGTTTTTTTGCTTTGTTTTATTTACAGCATTTACCGCACTACTTATATACGCAAAATTATTTTCCATTGCTCGACACACAACATAATAGAACGGATTTTAGTTTCTCAAATAGTTGTATACTTATGAACCAAACAACTGACCTCTTGTAATGCGCAGTGGCTTCGTTCTGTGACTTGAATATTACCTGTGCGCCAACAATTTTTCAAACGCTGTATATGTTATATATAAATCGGTAAGAATGGGAGGCTATAAGAGATACTATTAAATTGTCAGCATCAGAAAGCATAGGTTGTTTAAAAAAGAGGCAAAACATTAAATGGTTTGATGAGGAATGTGCCGACATTGTAAAGAAAAGACACCTAGCAAAAATGGAATGGTTACACGAGCCAAATGAGGTAAATTTAGAGCAATTGGGTAGTGTTAGACGGGAAACCACCAAGTTACTAAAGAGTAAAAAGAGGGAATTTTTGAGAGAGAAGATTGATAATCTTGAAATGAATGCAAAAAATAGGAACATTAGAGAATTATATCAGGGAATTAGTACAGAGAAGAAAGGGTTTCAGGCCAGAACAAACATAATTCGGAATGAAAATACGGGTATGATTGCAGATTCTAGGAGTATATTAAATAGATGGAAAAGTTACTTTAATCAGCTATTAAATGTACATACAGAACAGGACATTGAGGAGGATAAGTTAAAGATAGCAGAAATGTTAGTCGCAGGACCAAGTTCATTAGAGGTTGAAATGGCGATTGCAAAATTGAAGATGTATAAAGCATCAGGTTCAGATGATATCCCAGCAGAACTGATAAAATCAGGGGGAGAAAAATTAATGGACAAGATACGTTGGTTGCTTAGTATGATTTGGGAAAAAGAAGCTCTTCCAGATGAATGGAAGGAATCAATTATCGTACCAATTTATAAGAAAGGAGATAAAACTGATTGCAACAACTACAGGGGCATCTCATTACTTTCAACTTCGTACAAAATTCTAACAAATATATTAGTAAGCAGACTTACTCCCTATATTGATGACATTCTAGGAGATCATCAATGTGCATTTAGAAGAAAACAGGCCTACAACAGATCAGATTTTTAGTATAAGACAGATTTTAGAAAATAAATGGGAATATAATGGTACTGTACATCAACTATATGTAGACTTAAAAAAAAAACATATGATTCAATTAAGAGGGAGAAGTTATATAGTATCCTGCTGGAGTTCGGAATTCCTAAAAAGTTAGTTAGACTTATACGAATGTGTCTAAATGGCTCAAAGAGTAGGGTGCGTGTAGGCAAACAGTTTTCAGACACTTTTGAAATCCAGAATGGGGGTTGAAGCAAGGAGATGCACTATCTCCTCTACTATTTAATTTTGTACTAGAGCATGCCATTAAATCTTTAGAGAATGAGGAAGGCTTACAACTCAATGGTATTAATAAGCTGTTAGTTTATGCTGATGATGTAGTACTACTGGCCGATAGCGAGGAGATACTAAAGGCCAACACGCACACACTATTGAGTAACACTAAGAAATTAGGACTGGAAGTAAATATCAGTAAAACTAAATATATGGTCACACGTAGAAATTCAGTATATAATGGAAATGGACAGCTAATGACAAATGAGGGAAATTTTGAGGAAGTGGCTGAATTCAAATACCTAGGAACAATAATCACAAATAGGAATGAGATGCACAAAGAAATTAAACATAGGCTCAATTCTGGAAATGCATGCTATTATACATTGCAGAGACTTTTGATGTCCCAACTCCTTTCAAAAAACGTTAAGCTGAAAATATATAAAACTATTATTCTACCAGTTATATTATATGGGTGCGAAACATGGACTCTTACTTTAAGGGAGGGAATGAGATTACGAGTATTTGAGAATAAAGTTCTTAGGAAAATTTTTGGACCAAAGAGAGATGAACAGACAGGTGAATGGAGAAGACTACATAACAATGAACTACATGGTCTTTATAGGAAGCCAGATATAATAAGAACAGTTAAGTCTCGTAGACTGCGATGGGCAGGACATGTTGAACGTATGGGGAATGATAGACGTGCATGGAAGCTTCTTGTAGGAAAGCCAGAGGGAAAATCCCCAGTCGGTAGACCAAGAATGAGGTGGGAGAACAACATTAACTATGATTTGAGGGAAGTAGATTATACAGGGAATGATTGGAAAACATTAGCTCAGGATAGGGATGTATGGAGAGCTTATGTCCGCGCGGCCATGAACCTACGGGTTCGATAGTGCCAGTGAGTAAGTAAGTAAGTATGGGGATTTATTCATTACGTTCAATTCTTGTTTTTATTACAAAAATAAATTTCATAAACTTCCTTGATAAAATGTTTTTGTTGCATAGCGATAATTACAATGATGACGTAATAAGTCGCACGTTACGAAGAAACGTCAGTGAATGTGAAACTGGAAACAAATTGTTTCTAAATTATTTTAATCAGGAATGAAAAACATTAATATTTCACAGGTGAGTTATTACTGTTAGAATATTATGTAATCATGAACATTAATGGTTCAGGCCAGTAGCATCAGAATTCAAATCTGGGGGAGAACGGGATGACATACGTTGCTTTCAAGTCTCTTTCCACAGGGTGGAAATTTATTTACGTGAAGAAATATGCGATAAGAGGCCCGCAACTTTACTTCCGTACAAAATCTTTCTCACGACTTTTACGCCTAAAAAATCCATCAACACCGGAACCATACACCACTAGGCCACTAGGACAATTCACAGTCTGAACAAAGCAGTTTCATGCAGACCCTATGATATAGGGTCTATATGAATTATAATTTATATATATTACGTTTATCAGATATCCATGGTACAGCTATATATGGGTAAATATCTTCAACTTAATATAAACTCTTCCCTGTGTGTACTTTTTATACGCCCCACTCCACATTGCGGGTTCGAACCGGCCGTGGGCGATGGATATTTAGGATGGGAAAATCCAAGGGACAAGTATTCCGGAAGGGACTGTAAGCCGTGAGGTCAGTGTCGAAGATTTTCAGGCTCGTAAAAGAACCGAGTATTTGGGTTTCGTGTATTTGAGACTAAATACTTAGGAAAATGTTTTGACCGAATAGAGGCAAAGAGACAAGTTATTGGAGAAAACTGCATAACAGGAAGTTAGATGATCATTATAGAAAAGCAGATATAATAGGAAAAGTTACGTATCGCAGACTGTATGGGCAGAACATATGCCACTAATGAGGGGTTGGAAACATCATATGTAGGTAAATCAGAGAGAAACAGCCCTGTAGGTAGGCAAAAAATTATGTGGGATGATAGTATAGTATGATGCGACGTTGGGAAGTGGTTTTTACAGAAGCGAGCAAAATTCGTTGAGTGGTGGTGTTTTCAAAACAATAAGTAATAGTAATATAATAACAACTTTGTTGGAAATATTTGCATTCATTATAAACAAATGACAAGCGTTAATAGTGTGACCAATGTTTATTAGATTTTTATTAGCAGGCCGTGACATGAGTCAGTTACAAAATGACGGTAATTACGCATTTGTTGTTATATATTGTTTCGAATAAAGTGAAGTGGACATAAAATGCAGTGATATTTTTCGTATAATGTAGGCCCTATATTAACACTACAATTTGGATATTCTCTTGTACAATCATTATAGTAGTATACATAGAGGACAGTGGTTTTACTTCCCACACGTGGTTTATTATATTTTAATAGTTATTTACGTTGGCAACCCCGAAATATAGAAGTTGAAATTTCAATCATGGTCGCCATTGCTGTAAGTACAACAATACGCATTACGCGCAAAAAATGACATTAAACTTGATTTGAGAGAGTGAATTACAAAAGGGAATTATTGAAAAACGATATTTAAGGTTGGTATCTATCGAGATAGTATATCCGGTTTTAAACCTCCGGGAATAGTACCAGCGAGTTAGTTAGTTTTTAAAATGATTATTCTTACACCATCTCGAACTATAACTTAGAAGTCCCTTCAAGATGACCATTAGTCATTCAAATGCAGAACATAGGGTAAAACTGCCTAATTCTGAGATACATTATTTTCTGCAAAAACAATATTTTACATAATTGTGACAACATTTGAATGGAGTAGTGTGTAGCACTGGACAGTAGACTCGAGGATTTCACCATACACTGCTAACGCACTGCCGGCGGAACGCACAGAGTAGGACCGCGATGATGCAAACTCTCATATTTTGGTATATATTTAACAAATTCACGTAATTGCCAACTTGAATGAAGCAAGTGATGGAACTGTTCACCTCCGTATTGTCCATATATTTTACAATGGTATTGCTGGTGGAAGTGGTCACAGAGGTAGTGATAGTGATGGTAGTCGTAGTGGTAGTGATGGTAGTGGAAGTGATGATAGTGGTAGTTCTGGTAGTGGTAGTGGCAGTACTGATAGTGGTAGGGATGGTAGTGGTAGTATTGATAGTGGTAATGATGGTAGTGTTAGAATTGATAGTGGTAGTGATGGTAGTAGAAGTGATGATAGTGGTAGTGCTGGTAGTGGTAGTGCTGGTAGTCGTAGTAGCAGTATTGATAGTGGTAGTGATGGTAGTGGTAGTTTTGGTAGTGGTAGTGATGGTAGTGGAAGTGATAATAGTGGTAGTGCTGGTAGTGGTAGTGGCAGTATTGATAGTGGTAGTGATGGTAGAGGTAGTATTGATAGTGGTAGTGATGGTAGTGGAAGTGATGACAGTGGTAGTGATAGTGATGATGGTGTTAGTGGTACTCATGATAGTGTTAGTGATGGTAGTGGTAGTATTGATAGTGGTAGTGATGGTAGTAGTTGCGATAGTACTGATAGTGCTAGTGGAAGTGATAGTAGTGGTAGTGCTGGTAGTGTTAGTGGCAGTATTGACAGTAGTAGTGATGGTAGTGGAAGTGATGATAGTGGTAGTGGTAGTGATGGTGGTATTAGTGGTACTCATGATAGTGTTAGTGATGGTAGTGGTAGTATTGATAGTGGTAGTGATGGGTAGTACTTGCGATAGTAATGATAGTGCTAGTGGAAGTGATAGTAGTGGTAGTGCTGGTAGTGTTAGTGGCAGTATTGACAGTAGTAGTGATGGTAGTGGAAGTGATGATAGTGGTAGTGGTAGTGATGGTGGTATTAGTGGTACTCATGATAGTGTTAGTGATGGTAGTGGTAGTATTGATAGTGGTAGTGATGGTAGTACTTGCGATAGTAACGATAGTGCTAGTGGAAGTGATAGTAGTGGTAGTGCTGGTAGTGTTAGTGGCAGTATTGACAGTAATAGTGATGGTAGTGGAAGTGATGATAGTGGTAGTGTGTAGTGATGTGTGGTATTAGTGGTACTCATGATAGTGTTAGTGATGGTAGTGGTAGTATTGATAGTGGTAGTGATGGTAGTACTTGCGATAGTAATGATAGTGCTAGTGGAAGTGATAGTAGTGGTAGTGCTGGTAGTGTTAGTGGCAGTGATGTATAGTGGAAGTGATGATAGTGGTAGTGATGATAGTGGTAGTGGTAGTGATGGTGGTGTGAGTGGTACTCATGATAGTGTTAGTGATATGTGCTAGTGGAATTGATAGTGGTAGTGATGGTAGTAGTTGCGATAGTACTGATAGTGCTAGTGGAAGTGATAGTAGTGGTAGTGCTGGTAGTTTTAGTGGCAGTATTGACAGTAATAGTGATGGTAGTGGAAGTGATGATAGTGGTAGTGGTAGTGATGGTGGTATTAGTGGTACTCATGATAGTGTTAGTGATGGTAGTGGTAGTATTGATAGTGGTAGTGATGGTAGTACTTGCGATAGTAATGATAGTGCTAGTGGAAGTGATAGTAGTGGTAGTGCTGGTAGTGTTAGTGGCAGTGTTGACAGTAGTAGTGATGGTAGTGGAAGTGATGATAGTGGTAGTGGTAGTGATGGTGGTGTTAGTGGTACTCATGATAGTGTTAGTGATAGTAGTGGTGGTATTGATAGTGGTAGTGATGGTAGTAGTTGCGATAGTACTGATAGTGCTAGTGGAAGTGATAGTAGTGGTAGTGCTGGTAGTGTTAGTGGCAGTATTGACAGTAATAGTGATGGTAGTGGAAGTGATGATAATGGTAGTGGTAGTGATGGTGGTATTAGTGGTACTCATGATAGTGTTAGTGATGGTAGTGGTAGTATTGATAGTGGTAGTGATGGTAGTACTTGCGATAGTAATGATAGTGCTAGTGGAAGTGATAGTAGTGGTAGTGCTGGTAGTGTTAGTGGCAGTGTTGACAGTAGTAGTGATGGTAGTGGAAGTGATGATAGTGGTAGTGGTAGTGATGGTGGTGTTAGTGGTACTCATGATAGTGTTAGTGATGGTAGTGGTAGTATTGATAGTGGTAGTGATGGTAGTAGTAGCGATAGTAATCATAATGCTAGTGGAAGTGATAGTAGTGGTAGTGCTGGTAGTGTTAGTGGCAGTATTGACAGTGGTAGTGATGGTAGTGGTAGTATTGATAGTAGTAGTGATGATAGTGAAAGTGATGATAGTGGTAGTGCTGGTAGTAGTAGTGGCAGTATTGATAGTGGTAGTGATTGTAGTGGTAGTTTTGATAGTGGTAGTGAAGATAGTGGAAGTGATAATAGTGGTAGTGCTGGTAGTGGTAGTGGCAGTATTGATAGTGGTAGTGATTGTAGAGGTAGTATTGATAGTGGTAGTGATGGTAGTGGAAGTGATGATAGTGGTAGTGGTAGTGATGGTGGTGTTAGTGGTACTCATGATAGTGTTAGTGATGGTAGTGGTAGTGTTGGCAGTGTCAGTGGTAGTCATGATAATGTCAGTGATAGTAGTGGTAGCCATGACAGTGGTACTGGTAGCATTGATAGTGGTAGTGATGGTAGTGGTAGTGACGATAGCGGTAGTGATGGTAGTGATAGTGATGGTAGTGGTAGTGATAGTAGTGTCACTGGTAGAAATGATAGTGTTAGTGACGGTAGTGGTAGTATTGATAGTGGTAGTGAAGGTAGTGGTAGCGGTAGTGATGGTACTGTCAGTGGTAGTCATGATAATGTCAGTGATAGTAGTGGTAGCGATGATAGTGGTACTGGTAGCATTGATAGTGGTAGTGATGGTAGTGGTAGTGACGATAGCGATAGTGATGGTAGTGATAGTGATGGTAGTGGTAGTGATAGTAGTGTCAGTGGTAGAAATGATAGTGTTATTGATGGTGGAAGTAGTGATGGTAGAGGTAGTGATAGTGGTGGTAATGGTTGCGGTAGTATTGATAGTGTTAGTGATGGAATTGGTAATATTAATAGTGGTAACGATGGTAGTGTTAGTGTGGTAGTGATAGTGGTAATGATGGTAGTCTCAGTGATAGAGTTAATGATAGTGATAATAGTTGTAGTGGTAGCATTGATAGTGGTAGAGATGAAAGTGGCAGTAGTGATAGTGGCAGTGATGGTAGTGGTAGTGACGATAGTGGTAATGATGGTACTGGTAGTGAAGGTAGTGGTAATATTGATAGTGATAGTGATGGTAATGGTATTGATGGTAGAAGTAGTGATGGTAGTGTTAGTGAAGGTAATGATAGTGGTGGTAGTGGTAGTGGTAGTATTGATGGTAGTGGTTGTCCTGGTAGTTGTTTGATAGTGGCAGTGATGGTAGTGATAGTGATGGTAGTGGTAATATTGAATACTGGTAGAGATGGTAGTGGTTGTGCTGGTAGTATTGAGTATTGATAGTGGTAGTGGTGGTAGTGGTACTGATGGTAGTGGTAGTATTGATAGTGGTAGTGATGGTAGTTATAGTCCTGGTAGTAATACTGATGGTAGTGGTAATATTGATAGTGGTAGCGATGGTAGTGGAAATGCTGGTAGTGGTAGTATTGATAGTGGTAGTAATGGTAATGGTAGTGATGGTGATAGTATTGACAGTGGTATTGATGGTAGTGTTACTGATGGTAGTGGTAATATTGATAGTGGTAGTGATGGTAGTGTAGTGATTCTAGTGATATTGGTGGTAGTGGTAGTATTGATAGTGGTAGTAATGGTAGTGGTAGTGATGGTAGAAGAAGTGATGGTAGTGGTAGTGATGGTAGTGATAGTGGTGGTAGTGGTAGTATTGATAGTGGTAGTGATGGTAGTAGTAGTCCTGGTAGTGGTACTGATGGCAGTGGTGATATTGATAGTGGTAGCGATGGTAGTGGTAGTGATGGTAGTGGTAGTGATGGTAGTGGTAGTAATGATAGTGGTAGTGATGGTAGTAGTAGTCCTGGTAGTGGTACTGATGGTAGTGGTGATATTGATAGTGGTAGCGATGGTAGTGGTAGTGATGCTAGTGGTAGTGATGCTAGTGGTAGTATTGATAGTGGTACTGCTGGTAGTGGTAATATTGATAGTGGTAGTGATGGTAGTGGTAGTATTGATAATGGTAGTGGTAGTGCTGGTAGGGGCAATATTGATAGTGGTAGTGATAGTAATGGTAGTATTGATAGTTGTAGTGATGGTAGTGGTTGTGCTGGTAGTGGTAATATTGATAGTGGTAGTGATGGTGGTGGTAGTATTGATAGTGGATGTGATGGTAATGGCAGTGCAGGTAGTGGTGATATTGATACTGGTAGTGATGGTAGTGGTAGTATTGATAGTGATAGTGATGGTAGAGGTAGTGCTGGTAGTGGTAATATTGATAGTGGTAGTGATGGTAGTGTAGTATTGATACTGGTAGTGCTGGTAGTGGTAGTATTGATAGTGGTAGTGATGGTAGGGTAGTGACGGTAGTGACAGTGATGGTATAAGTAGTCATGGCAGTGGTAGTGATAATGGTGGTAGTGGCAGTGGTAGTATTAATAGTGGTATTGATGGTAGTGGTAGTGATGGTAGTTGTAGTGGTAGTAATGATAGTGGTAGTGATGATAGTCGTTATGGTAATGATAGTTGTGGTAGTGGTAGTGATTGCAGTGGTAGTGGTAGCGATGGTAGAGGTAGTGCTGGTAGTGGTACTGGTAATATTGATAGTGGTTATGATGTAGTGGTAGTGATGGCAGAAGTAGTGACGGTAGTAGTAGTGATGCTAGTGGTAGCAATGGTAGTGATAGTGGAGGTACTGGTTCTGATGGTAGTGTTAATATTGATAGTGTTAGCGATGGTAGTGGCAGTACTGGTAGTGGTAGTGGTAGTACTGATAATGGTAGTTATGGTAGAAGTAGTGACGGTAGTGGTAGAGATGGTGGTGATAGTTGTGGTAGTGGTAGTATTGACAGTGGTAGTGATGGTAGTGGTATTGCTGACAGTGGTAGTGATGGTAATGGTAGTGATGGTAGTGATAGTGGTAGTGGTAGTGGTTGTGTTGTTAGTCGTAGAGAATGTAGTGTCTGTGGTAGTCATGACAGAGTTATTGAAAGTAGTGGTAGTGGTAGTGATGATAGTGGTATAGGTAATGTTGATAGTGGGAGAGATGAAAGTGGCAGTAGTGATAGTGGTAGTGATGGTAGTGGTACTGATGACAGTGGTAATGATGGTAGTGGTAATATTGATAGTGTTAGCGATGGTAGTGGTAGGGATGGTAGTGGTAGTGGAAGTATTGATAGTGGTAGTGATGGTAGTTCGAGTGCTATTAGTAGTAGTAGTAGTAATGATTGTGGTAGTGATGGTAGTGGTAGTGATGGTAGCAGTACTGATGGAAGTGGTAATATTGACAGTGGTAGCGATGGTAGGGTAATGCTGGTAGTGGTAGTATTTATTATGGTAGTGATGATAGAAGTAGTAATTGTAGTGGAAGTATTGATAGAGGTAGTGAAGGTAGTAGCAATGATCGTAGAAGTAGTCATGGTAGTTCTAGTGATTGTAGTGATAGTGGTGGTAGAGGTAGTAGAAGTATGTTAGTATTGATAGTGGTAGGGATGGTAGTGATAGTGTTGTTAGTGCTAGTGGTAGTGTGGTAGTGATACGATGGTAGTGATAGAGGTGGTAGTAGTAGTGATAGTATTGATAGTGCTAGTGATGGTAGTGGTAGTGGTAGTGATGATACTGGTAGTGGTAGTGATTGTAGTGGTAGTGGTTGTGATTGCAGTGGAGGAGGTAGCGATAATAGTGGTAGTGTTGATAGTGGTAGTGGTAGTATTGATAGTAATATTGGTGGTGGTAGTAGTAGCATTGATAGTGATCGTGATGGTAGTGGTAGTGGTAATGCTTGCAGTGGTAATGCTAGCGATGGTAGTGTTAGTGCTGGTAGTGGTAGTATTGATAGTGGTAATGATGGTAGTGTTAGTGCTATTAGTGGTAGTGGAAGTGGTAGTCGTGATAGTGGTAGTGATGGTAGTGGTAATGATGATACTGGTAATGGTAGTGATGGCAGTTATAGTGGTAGTGATAGTTGTGTTAATGGTAGTGATAACAGTGGTAGTGGTGGTATTGGTAGTGATGGTAGTCTTGGTGGTAATGATGGTAGTCGAAGAGGAAGTGATAATAGTGGTAGTGATTGTGATGTTAGTGGTAGTGATAGTGATAGTACTGTTAGTGATGATATTGGTAGTGGTAGTGATGACAGTGTTAGTGGTAGTGGTAGTCATGATAGTTGTAGTCGTAGTGATGAATGTGGTAGTGGTAGTCTTGATATTGGTAGTTGTAGTGATGACAGTGGTAGTGGTAGTGATGCTAGTGATAGTGGTGGTGATGTCAGTGGTGGTGGTAGTGATGCTAGTGATAGTGGTAGTGATATTCATGCTAGTGGTTGTGACGATAGTGGTAGTGGTAGTGATAACAGTGGTAGTAGAAGTGATGATAGTGGTAGTAATGGTAGTTCTAGTGGATCTGATAAAAGTGGTAGTGATTTTGATGTTAGTGGTATTGATGATAGTGGTAGGGATAGTGATAGTACTGTTAGTGATGATATTGGTAGTGGTAGTGATGACAGTGTTAGTGGTAGTGGTAGTCATGATAGTTGTAGTGGTAGTGATGAGAGTGGTAGTGATAGTGACGATATTGGTAGTTGTAGTGATGACAGTGGTAGTGGTAGTGATGCTAGTGATAGTGGTGGTGATGACAGTGGTAGTGGTAGTGATGCTCGTGATAGTGGTAGTGATATTCATGCTAGTGGTTGTGACGATAGTGGTAGTGGTAGTGATAACAGTGGTTGTCGTAGTGATGATAGTGCTAGTAATGGTAGTTCTAGTGGATCTGATAAAAGTGGTAGTGATTGTGATGTTAGTGGTAGTGATGGTAGTGGTGGTTGTAGTGATAGTACTGTTAGTGATGATATTGGTAGTGGTAGTGATGACAGTGTTATTGGTAGTGGTAGTCATGATAGTGATGGTGGTAGTCATGATAGTTGTAGTGGTAGTGATGACAGTGGTAGTTTGCAGTGATGCTAGTGATAGTGGTAGTGATGACAGTGGTGTGGTAGTGATGATAGTTATTGTTGTAGTGGTAGTTATGACAGTGGTAGAGGTAGTGATGCTAGTGATAGTGGTAGTGATGACAGTGGTGGTGGTAGTGATGATTCTGATAGTGGTAGTGATGACAGTGGTAGTGGTACTGATGATAGTAATAGCGGTAGTGATGATAGTGGTAGTGATATTGATGCTAGTGATTGTAACGATAGTGGTAGTGGTAGTGATGACAATGGTAATCGTAGTGATGATAGTGGTAGTGATGACAGTGGTATTGGTAGTGATGCTAGTGGTAGTGATGACAGTGGTAGTGGTAATTATGGTAATGGTTGTGTAGTCGGTGATAGGGATAGTGGTAATGATGGTAGTGATAGTGAAGGTAGTGGTAGTGATGTCAGTGGTAGTGACAGTGGTGTTGGTAGGCATAATGATGGTAGTGGTAGTGATGATAGTGGTATTGGTAGTGATGGTAGTGGTAGTGTTGGTAGTGTTAGTGGCAAGGATCATAGTGATATTGATTATAGTGGTAATGATGGAAGTGGTGGTTATGATAGTGGTAATGGTAGTGATGATAGTGGTAGCGATGGTAGTGATTGTTACGATAGCGGTAATTTTAGCTATGATAGTGGTAGTGATGATAGTGGTAATGGTAGTGATGATAGTGGTAGTGGAGATAGTGATACTTGTAGTTATGATAGTGGGAGTGGTGGTATTGGTATTGGTAGTGATGATAGTGTATTGATGGTAGTGATAATGATGGTAGTGGTAGTGATGGTAGTGGCAGTGGTAGTGGTGGTAGCGGTAGTGATTGTGATGTTAGTGGTAGTGATGGTAGTATTAGTGATGGTAGTGATAGTAACGGTAGTGTTAGAGATGGTAGTGTTAGTGATAGTGAAGGCAGTGGTAGGGATAGTGATGGTAGTGGTAGTGATGATAATGGTAGTGATGGTAGTGATAGTGACGGTAGTGGTAGTGATGGTAGTTTTAGGCGTAGTGATGGTATTGGTAGTGGTAGTGATGGTAGTAGTAGTGACGATAGTGGTAGTGTTGGTGGTGGTAGGCGTAGTGATTGTATTGTAGTGACGATTGTGGTAGTGATGGTAGTGGTAGGCTTAGCGATGGTAGTGGTAGTGACGATAGTGGTAGTGGTGGTAGTGATGTTAGTGGTAGTGATGATAGTGATTACAGGTCTAGTGGTAGTGATGGTAGGTCTAGTGGAAGTATTACTAGTGGTATTGATGATACTGGTAGCGATGATAGTGGTAGTCATGGTAGTTGTAGGGAGAGTGATGGTAGTGGTAGTCATGATAGTGATAGTGATGGTAGTGGTGGTAATGGTAGTAGTACTGATAGTGATGGTAGCGTTGGTGGTGATAGTGTTAGCGATTGATGTGGTAGGGATAGTGAAGGTAGTGGTAGTGATGATAGAGCTAGTGACGGTAGTAGTAGTGATGATAGTAGTGATGGCAGTAGTAGTGATGATAGTGAGCGTGATGACAGTTGTAGTGGTAGTGGTAGTGATGATAGTGAGAGTGATGACAGTTGTAGTGGTAGTGATGGTAATTCTACTGGGGCTATTGGTTTTGATGATAGTGGTAGTGGTAGTGATGTTACTGTTAGTGATGATGATAAAAGTGGTGGTGATGGTGATGGTAGCGATACTGGTAGTGGTGATTGCGGTAGTGGCAGTGATAGTAGCGTTAGTGATGATAGCGTAAGTGGTGATAGTGATATTGGTAGTGGTGATAGTGGTAGTGGTAGTGGGGATAGTGGTAGTGGTATTGATGGTTGTGGTAGTGATTGTAATGATAGTGATGATTGTAGTAATTGTACTGATGTTGGTGGTAGTGATGATAGTGGTAGTGATATTGATGATATGGTAGTGATGTTAGTGATTATGGTACTCATGGTAGTGATAGTGAGGTGGTGGTAGTGATGGAAGTGGTAGTGATAGTGATGTTAGTGGTAGTGTTGTTAGTGTTAGTGATGGTAGTGGAAGTGATGGTAATGGTAGTGATGGTAGTGGTAGTGATGGTAGTGTTAGGTATAGTAGTGATAGTGATGATAGTGATGACAGTTTTAGTGTTAGTGATATTAATGGTAGTGAAGTTAGTTGTAGTGATTGTAGTGTTAATGATGGTAGTGGTAGTGATAGTGATGATAGTGGTAGTGATGGTAGTGGTAATGATGGTAGTGATAGTGTTGGTAGTGACAGTGATGGTAGTGATAGTGATGGTAGTGTTTGTGACGGTAGTGGTAGTGATGGTAGTGGTAGCGATAGTGATGGTAGTGGTGGCTATAAGAGATACTATTAAATTGTCAGAATCAGAAAGCGTTGGTTGTTTAAAATTGAGGAAATACAAGAAATGATTTGATGAGGAATATGCCGACATTATAAAGTAAAGAAACCTTGCAAAAATTAAATTGTAACACGAGCCAAATGAGGTAAATTTAGAGCAACTGGGTAGTAATAAACGGGAAACCACGAGACTACTAAAGAATAAAAAGAGGGATAATCTGAGAGAGAAGTTTAATGATCATGAAATTAATGCAAAAAATAGGAACATTAGAGAATTATATCAGGGAATTAGGATAGAGAAGAAAGGGGTTCAGGCAAAAAAAAAAAAAAAATTCGGAATGAAAATGGGGATATGATTACAGACTCCAGGAGTATATTAAATAGATGGAAAAGTTACTTTAATAAACTATTAAATGTACATACAGAACACGAAATTGAGGAGGATAAGTTACAGACAGCAGAACTGCTAGTTGCAGAACCAAGTGCACTAGAGGTTGAGATGGCGATAGGAAAATTGAAGAGTGTAAAGCATCAGGTTCAGATAAGCTCCCAGCAGAACTGATAAAATCAGGGGGAGAAGAATTGATGGACAAGATACGCCGATTGCTTAATAAGATTTGGGAAGTGGCAGTTATGGTAGTGGTAGTGATGATAGTGATGACAGTTTTACGTGTTAGTGATATTAATGGTAGTGAAGTTAGTTGTAGTGATTGTAGTGTTAATGATGGTAGTGGTAGTGATAGTAGTGGTAGTGATGGTAGTGGTAATGATGGTAGTGATAGTGTTGGTAGTGACAGTGATGGTAGTGATAGTGATGGTGGTGTTTGTGATGGTAGTGTGGTAGTGTTGGTAGTGGTAGCGATAGTGATGGTAGTGGTAGTGGAGCCTATAAGAGATACTATTAAATTGTCAGATCAGAAAGCATTGGTTGTTTAAAAATGAGGAAATACAAGAAATGATTTGATGAGGAATGTGCCGACATTGTAAAGTAAAGAAACCTAGCAAAAATTAAATTGTTACACGAGCCAAATGAGGTAAATTTAGAGCAACTGGGTAGTATTAGACGGGAAACCACGAGACTACTAAAGAATAAAAAGAGGGAATATCTGAGAGAGATGATTAATGATCATGAAATTAATGCAAAAAATAGGAACATTAGAAAATTATATCAGGGAATTAGGATAGAGAAGAAAGGGTTTCAGGCAAAAAAAAAGATAATAATTTGGAATGAAAATGGGGATATGATTACACACTCCAGGAGTATATTAAATAGATGGAAAAGTAAATAGATGGAAAAGTTACTTTAATAAACTATTGAATGTACATACAGAACAGGAAATTGAGGAGGATAAGTTACAGACAGCAGAACTGCTAGTTGCAGAACCAAGTGCACTAGAGGTTGAAATGGCGATAGGAAAATTGAAGATGTGTAAAGCATCAGGTTCAGATGAGATCCCAGCAGAACTGATAAAATCAGGGGGAGAAGAATTGATGGACAAGATACGCCGATTGCTTAATAAGATTTGGGAAGCAGAAGCTATTCCAGATAAATGGAAAGAATCGATTATCGTACCAATTTATAAGAAAGGAGATGAAACTGATTGCAACAACTACAGGGGCATCTCATTGCTTTCAACTTCGTACAAAATTCTAACAAATATATTAGTAAGCAGACTTACTCCCTACATTTATGACATTCTAGGAGATCATCCAATGTGCATTTCGAAGAAACACGTCTAAGACAGATCAGATATTTAGTATAAGACAATTTTAGAAAATAAATTGGAATATAATGGTACTGTACATCAACTATATGTAGAATTAAAAAAAGTATATGATTCAATTAAGAGGGAGAAGTTATGTAGTATCCTGCTGGAGTTAGGATTTTCCTAAAAAGTTAGTGTCTAAATGGCACAAAGAGTAGGGTGCGTGTAGGCGAACTGTTTTCGGACACCTTTAAAATCGAGAATGGGTTAAAGCAAGGAGATGCTCTATCTCTTCTACTATTTAATTTTGTACTAGAGTATGCCATCAAATCTTTAGAGGATGAAGAAGGCCTACAACGCAATGATATTAATAAGCTGTTAGTTTATGCTGATGATGTAGTACTATTGGCTGATAGCTAGGAGATACTAAAGGACAACACGCATATACTGTTGAGTAACACTAGGAATTAGGACTGGAAGTAAATATCAATAAAACTAAATATATGGTCACACGTAGAAATGCATTATATAATGGAAATGGACAACTAATGACAAATGAGGGAAATTTTGAGGAAATTGCCGAATTCAAATACCTAGGAACAATAATTACAAAAAGGAATGAGATGCACAAAGAAATTAAACATAGGCTCAATTCTGGAAATGCGTGCTATTATGCACTGCAGAAACTTTTGATGTCCCAACTCCTTTCAAAAAAACGTTAAACTGAAAATATATAAACTATTATTCTACCAGTTATATTATATGGGTGCGAAAGATGGACTCTTACTTTAAGGCAGGAAATGAGATGACGAGTTTTTTAGAATAAAGTTCTTAGGAGAATTTTTGGACCAAAGAGAGATGAACAGACAGGTGAATGGAGAAGAAAGACTTGCATGGAAGCTTCTTGTAGGAAAACCAGAGGGAAAACGCCCAGTTGGTAGACCAAGAATGAAGTGGGAGAACAACATTAACTATGGTTTGAGGGAAGTAAATTATACAGGGAATGATTGTAAAGCATTAGCTAAGGATATGGATGTATGGAGAGCTTATGTCCGCGCGGCCATGAATCATCTACGGGTTAGATAGTGCCGGTGAGTAAGTAAGTTGTACTAGTAATAATAGTAGCTGTAATTATGGTTGTAGTAGTAGTAGTGATGTTCTTAGTAAGAGTATTAGTAGTAGTGGGTGGTAGTGATAGTATTAGTGGTAGTAGCAGCATTAGTGGTACTAGTAGTGTAAGTGATAGTATTTGTATGTGTGCTAGAAGTAATAGTAGTAGTAGTTGTGGTAGTAGTAGTGGTAGTAAAATTAGTAATGTAGAAAGTAGACGTAATAGTTGTAGTGTTAGTGGTAGTAGTAGTTTATTATTATTATTATTATTATTATTATTATTATTAGTAGTAGTAGTAGTAGTAGTAATAGTATTGGTGGTGTTAGTGTTCGTAATATTGGTAGTAATAATAGTGATTGTAGTAGTAATAGTCGTAGTAGTAGTAATTGTGGTGGTTATAGTAGTCGTGGTAGTAATAGCAGTGGTAATTGTAATAATGTTAGTAGTAGCAGTAGTGGTACTTGTGGTGATAGTTGTAGTAGTGATAGTAATTTTAGTAGTTGTAGTAATAATAGTAGTATTACTGGCCGTAGTAGTAGTAGTAGTAGTGTTATTAATTGTAGTATTGGTGGGCAGTGGTATTAGTATTAATAACAGTAGTAGTGGCAGTACTAGTAATAGCAGTAGTAATGGCGGTAGTAATAATATCGGTAGTAGTGGTTGCAGTGATAGTAGTAGTGATGCTAATAGTAGTTCCGGTAGTAGTAGTAGTAGTAATATTAGTAGTAGTAATAGTAGTGCTGGTGGTAGTTTTATTTGTGGTAGTAATAGTAGTATTGGTGGTAGTAGTAATGGTAGTGGTGGTAGTAGTAGTCGTAGAAATAGTGGCAGTGATAGTGATAGTAAAGTTAGTAGTAGTATTATCAGTACTATTAGTATTAGTAGTGATAGCGGTGGCGGTAGTTGTATTAGTGGTAGTAATAGTAGAAGTGGTAGAATGATTAAAGGTGGTAGTTGTGATGGTAATATTAGTAATAGTAGTAGTAGTGTTAATGGTGGTGGTATTTGTAGTCGTAGTAGTGGTAGTAGGAGTATTATTGGTAGTAGTATTAATAGTAGTAGTTGTGGTAGTGGTAATTGTAGTTGTAATAGTAAGTGTAAAATTAAAGTAGTCCCACTAAGGCCTCAGGAGGCCCTTGGAATAGTAGGAGGTTAAGACTCCCACTTTTTCTGGACAATCGACACTTGATGTCAGCCGGGTTGTCAGCCCTGCGTGACAGCCGCCTTTGCCCCCTGAACAAGCGTCTGGTACTAATTTCCGTTAGAGGCTGAGTCGATGCCAGGGCCATAGTGTCGCGAGAAGGTTTGGGTTAGTTGAAAAATCCTAACCCCACCGGGACTTGAACCCTCGACCTTCCGGCTTGTAGCGCAGTGCCTTAACCACTACGCAAAGGCGCCCCCGGTAGTAATAGTTGCAGAGGTATTAGTAGTGATAGTAGTAGTAGTAGTAGTAGTAGTGGTGGATTTGAAGTAGTGGTAGTAGTAGTAGTAATAGTAATAGAAGTGGTTGCATTGACAATAGTAGTGGTAGTAATATTAGTGGTGGTTGTATTGTTAATGGTAGTAGTATGGTGTATTAGTGTAGTTGTGGTAGTGGTTAGAGTAGTATAAGTGTGATAGTGGTAGTAATAGAAGCAGTGGTTGTAGTAATAGTAGTTAGTACTGGTAGTGGTGGTGTTATTTGTATTAGTGGTACTAATAGTAGTATTGTTAATAGTATTAATAGTAGTGGTAGTAGTTGTGGTAGTGATAGAAATGTGGTATTAGTAGTGGTAGTAATAGTGGTGGTGGTAGTAGTAGATTGTTTTTGTAGCAGTAGTTGTGGTTGTGGTAGTAGTAGTGGTAACTGTGGAATTGTTAGTAGTAATATTAGTGGTAGTAGTGGCAGTATTAGTAGTAGTACTTGTGTGGTAGTAGGGGTATTATTGTTAGTAGTGCTAGTGGTAGTAATGGTGGTAGTAGTGGTGGTGGTAGTAGTATTAGTGGTAATATTAATTAGAATTGGTAGCATTATTAGTTGTGGTAGTGGTAGTAGTAGCGGTTGTAGTAATAGTAGTGGTGCTAGTAGTAGAATTGTTAATAGTAGTAGTTGTGATGGTGGTGGTAGTAGTGTGTTGGTAATAGTATTAGTAATAGCAGTAGTAGTAGTAATAGTAAATATAGTAGTAGCAGTAGTGGCAGTGTTAGTTTCAGTAATAGTAATGATGTTATTAGTAGTAGTGGTAGTAATGCTAGCGGAAGTTGAATTCGTAGTGGTAATAGTGTAAGTAGTAGTAGTGGTCGTGGTATTAGTAGTAGTAGCATTGGTGATGGTAGTGGTAGTATTAGTATTTTTGGTAGTGGTAGTAGTATTAGTAGTAGTTCCGGTGGTGTTGTCAGTGGTAATAGAAGTAGTGTTGGTAGTGGTAGAGGCAGTATTGGTGGTAGTAGTAGTAGTGATTGTGGTAGTATTAGTGTTAGTGGATTTTGTAGTAGTAATAGTAGTGGTTATTGGTAATAGTAATAGATGTAGCTGTAGTAGTATTAGTAATAGTAATTGTTGTTTTAATGGTAGTGGTAGTAGTAATCATAGTAGGATCAGTAATAGTAGTAGTGATGGTGGTAGTAGTAATAGTAGTATTAATCGTAGTATTAGTAGTAGTAGTAGCGGTAGTAGTTGCAATAATAGTATTTTTATTAGTAATAGTAGTCATTGTTGTTTTATATTAAAATATTATAAAACTCAAAGTATCAATAATTATACCTTCATAATGTCATAACTTCTCTATCATAGGACTGAACATCAAAGATTGAAGATATTCTTCATTTTACTTTATATTCGAATCAGAGAGTACGAGATGTCATTATCTATTATAAATCATCGTTACAACAGACTCGAACTTCATTTTTCAACTCTTCTAATTCTATCGATTATTTCTTCCCTCTTCCTTACTTTCTTACTGGGCTTTCCTTAATAACCAACCTATGGAAATTCAACTTGAATGAAAATTTTGGTTTACAAAATAATTTAAGTTAGTTTTCCAGCATCCGGTACTTGTTACTATATCCTACAACACTGTGCTACAGATATCTTTACTGGTAGAACATGATGGAATATAATAATAGGCATACATATGGCTATTATCTAGAACGGCCCGTTGTTGGGTCTAGAGATTTTAGTTCCTTTGCCTGTGGTCACCGAGGGTCGGCAATTCAAACTCGGCAGGGGTGATCGGTTGATTTTTTTAGAATGTTAGAATCCAAGAGATAAGTTCTCCGATCGAGAATTTAGGCCGTGGGTCCCGAGTCTGAAAACTTCTCGGGTAGTATAAAAAGGAACCCTTCTGGTAAAACTTAAAGTATCGGTCTATTCCTATCATCAAGTTACACATTAGTTGAAGACTGCAGGAGCCCCCTAAGAGGATGTTGCTAAACCTAATGACACTAGACTGACATATGCTAGGGAAATAAGCCAAACTAAATTAGCTCTATATGAACTTACCGTTAGGGAGCATCCTTCTCTCACGTGAGGATGTATGGATATAGATTTCTATTAAACTACACCTATTAGCAACGTATTCAGTGATAATTTACACAAGGGTTAATCTAAAACTTATAAAAGTCCGTCACGCAGGAAAACTGCGTGTGTAAACGGAGTGCATTACCTCAGAAGTCCAAGTACTGGTCTCATTTTGACGGTTTAAATTTATTGCTATATGTGAAGAGTTTTGTTCCGACAAAACAAAATTGAGGCCACTAGACCGTTACAAGCAGACACATACAGATATATATATATATATATATATATATATATATATATATATATATATATATATATAGTAGCTGTGCACTGCTGTGGTCTCAAGGTAGTGTGCTGCTTTGTCCCCACACCCGGGCCGGGTTTCGATCCCCCGAATCGGTAACAGTCTCCTGTGTGAGGTTTTATTCGGGGTTTTTAACTCATCTAGGACCCCGCGCTTCTGTGGACAGCAGCCCTCGAAGCTTAGGACCCAACGGTCCCCGAAAATTATCCGGCCATCATCATCATCCTTACCATTATCATCATTATCCTTCACTTGTGTTGTAAGCAATGGGAAACTACCATACCTATTATTCCCTAGTAAAGCTGCAAATCATAGCATGAAAATGTTATGAATGAAGTGAAAGACCTGTCCTCGGGAAGAACTACTATGGATGGAAGGATTGCTAGAAGTTCTTTCTCGAAGCTCCAATTTTTCCCTCTCTCAATTTTCTCACTGCATCCAAAAACGTCCGTGTTTTTTCTTCACGCTCTACGACCCCTAATTCTACAAACCATCGACCTGAGCGATCTCTCTGGCAGGAACTGTAATGTACGTAGTTCTGTCACATTACAAAATGACATAATATGTCGCCAGTTTTTCCGCTTTTCTTGCTAAGCGGACATAATTTAATGCCGTCCACGGTTGTTAAATTATGTGTATCGCTTCAGCCAAGTGGAACCAAGCAATAGCACTTTTATCATCACCACCCAAAGTGTTAATGCATATCTGTTCCCAGTGTAATTTAATTTCTTATTCCAGGATAAGAGATATTATTTTGTCACCGCTGCTGTTTAAATATCGCATTAAATTAATACATAGTGATTCACTTCACAGGTTTCAGGTATCAGATTCAAGAGTCAACTTCAATGATAGCACAGGACAACTTAAGAGAATAATCACATAGACCTGCCCAGACGAAGTTAGAGAAAGTATCTGTTTAACTAATAGCAATCATAAATAAACACCCTCCACATAGGAATTGTATAACTTTGAAGTTGGCGGAAGGTGTTTGTGTACATCTAAATACCAAAGACTAAATCTGAAGTAGATTAACTATTGTCAATCCCTTGTTGCTGGACAAAATTTTGGCGAGAAACCAGACAAAGACGCCATTCAGAAGATGTTAAAAAGCATCAATGCGGGTGACGAAGTTTCACTTTCTAACGGCAGTAAGAAGAGAAATTAACAGTTAAGAGAAATAGCTTATCTGTAGAGCAGATAAACCTTCTATGGGAGAAAACCCTAAACAAATATTTCATTTTGGGGATTGGAAATTAGGCCGGTATCCATTAAATTTCTTACAAATGAAACTGAATTATGTAATAGAAAGGAAAAGTATAGTTGATAAATTCAAACTGTTCTATCAGTGTTACGTTGTTATTAATATTTAAGTACGTTTTTTCATAGTTGGAATCAATAGCGGAGGAAATTCAAAGTGGGCAAGGGAGACTCAAAATAGTTCGCTTATTTTTTTTTTTTCAAGCTTGAGGTTCCAATATATGCCGGATATGCGTACAGGGGACCCACGTATTTAATCCCTTTCGAAAGAACTTATGATCAGGATCTAAACAGCTTGTAAACATCAATTGACTCCAACCGCTTTTAAATCGGTGACCCTTGGAACCAGAAACCAGATGGTAACTAGCAATCCACCAAAATCGACTGCAGCGCCCAAAAAAAAAAAAAAAAAGATAAAGAAAAAAAAAACGCTGTAATTGAATGTATATTAAATCTTTTAACATAAATTATTTTTAAAATTTGTAACTTATTATAACTTTTTTAAAAATAAAACTGTATATATAAATAACTTACTTAAACAGCAAATTCCAAGAGAAATCCAGCTGTACAACTTTTATTTAAAATGGTATGCGGCTTTATCCATTATGTTCAATTCATGTTTTATTACAAAAATAAATTTCATAAACTTTCTTGACAAAATGCACCTAGTTGCATAGCAATAATTACAATGAGGACGTAATAAATCGCACGTTACGAAGAAACGTCAGTGAATGTGAAACTGGAAAAAAAAATTGTAAATTATTTTAACCACGAATGAAAAAATCAATATTTCACAGGTTAGTTATTACTGTTAGTATATTACGTAATCACGAACTTTAATGGATCAGGTCAGTAGCATCGGAATTCAAATCTGGGCGCGAATGGGACGACGTACTTTGCTAACAAGTCTCTTTCCAAAGGGTTGAGGTTCATTTACGTGAAATAAACATGCGATAAGAGTTCCACAACTTTACATCATTTTCATACAAAATCCTTCTCAGGATTTGTACGCTCTAAAAATCCATCAACACCGGAACCAGACACCACTAGGCCACCAGGACAATTCACAGTTTAAACTAAACAGGGAAATTGTCTACTTTAACTTACCCGATATATTTTCAAAGTCCTATAGAACAACAGTGCGCATGCGCCAGAGCTTATACGATACCCACCATCGAATCAATATATCGATTATTATCGTTGTTTCCATTATTATAGTTTTTTTTAGTTTTATGTATTTAGACACATTTAAAATGTAATGAACCTAAAACCAAACTAACTCACACTTAACCTAATTAAATTACTCTAACCTAGGGTGGATCCCATGAAACACCCTTTTTCTCACTCCTTGATAATCGCAACCATCCATAACCCACTGGTTCCAACTATATAATATACTCTCTGAAGAAAATAGCAAGTCACCATCGCAATATATGTGTATTTGAATAAATACATAAAAATTCTAAAATAAAGTTATAAAATTGTTTTAAATATTCTTAAATATTTTGAAATGTTACTAAATACAGAAGAAGAGTTATAATTTACAACAATAAACTGAAAAATCAAGGGTGTTTCTATATTTGTGCCCAAAATAATTTCATATGGATCCTATATATTTTATGTAGATTACATTTATCAGATATCGAAGGTATAACTCCTCTCGCAAATTATATATAACCTCTTCTTTGTATGTACTTTTTATATGCCCCTCACAATATTGCGGGTTCAAAGCCGGCCGTGGGCGATGCATTTTTAGGATGGGAAAATCCAAGGGACAAGTATTCCGGAAGGGACTATAAGCCGTGGGGTCAGAGTCAAATATTTTCAGGCTCGTAAAGAACCGAGTATTTGGGTTGCGAGTATTTGAGACTAAATACTTAGGAACATTTTTGGACCGAAGAGAGGCAAACGACAGGTGAATGTAAATAACTACATAACAGGAAGCTAGATGCTCTTCATGGTAAATCATATATAATAGGAAAAGTTAGGTATCGCAGACCGTACGGGCAGAAAATTTGCCATGAATGGGGTCGGAAACATCATATAGGTAAATCAGAGAGAAAGAGTCCAGTAGGCAGGCCAAGTATGAGGTGGTGTAATAGTATATTAAGATGTGAGGTTGGGAAGCGCTTTTACAGAAGCGAGGAAAATGTTTAAAAACCGAGTGATAGCGAGTTTTTTAATTTTCGGGAATCTGTGAAACACTTTACAACGTGCATTGTACATTATTTTTTGCACGGTGGTGTTTTTAGAATTACTATAGATGGATGGATGTTGTTTGTAATATGTAATATTACAGTATAGTTATTTAGGTTGGCAACTCTGAAATGTTGAAGTTGAACTTTCAGTCATGGTCATCATTGCTGTAAGTACGACAAAATGTACTACCGCGCAAAAAATAACATTAAGCATGATTTGAAGTAGTGAATCACAAAGGGAATGATTGAAAAACGATATTCAAGTTTAGGATGTATCGAAAGCGTATGTCCGCGCGGTGATAAACCTCCAGGTATAGTACCAGCGAGTTATTTAGTTTTTAAAAATGAGTATTCTTATCCCATCTCGAACTATAATTTATAAGTCCCTTTAAGATGATCATTAGTCATTCAAATGCAGTACATAGGGTAACATTGCCTAATTGTGAGATATTTTATTGTTTTTTTTTTGTGCAAATATAACATTAAAGTTGAAGTGAATGCTGGACACTTCGAGCAAAAGATAAATCCCGCATTGATAGTTCACAAATGAGATTCCTCCGATCACTAACTGGAGTAACATTAAGGGTTAGAATGAAAAGTGATGAGATAAGGATGCAGTGGAATAGTAGGGAAATGGTTGAACATATTATACAAAATTATCAGATTAAATGGTTCCAACACGTCCAGAGATTGTCAAATTCCCGTTTACCAAAGACGATTTACCCCCTCAACCCTAAAGGCAAAAGAGACCTCGGAAGACCCTTCAACCGATGGAAAGATCAGTTTTTGTAGTCACAGAACGGGCATCATCACCCAATACTGCATTCGGAAGAAGATATAACATTTTAGATAATGGTGACAAAATATGTATACAGTAATGTAGTATGAACTTTCCACGCAATATTCATCGAATTTACTCCAAACCCATGTACAGTTGTCCCCAAATTCTCATTCTTTTATCATAGATTTTCGAAATACATGATATGGCTCCGATATGGTAGTAGTACTCTAATTCCGTGATATTAAAAGAGAAGCTTATAGATTAAAAATAAAAATGAATTCACCGTTTTTATTAAAGTTGATAATCAAGCATCTGGTACTCATTTCCGTTAGAGGCTGAGTCTACCCCAGGACCATAGTGCCGCCAGAAGGTTTGGGTCAGTTTAAAAATCCTGACCCCATTGGGACTCAACCTTTGACCTTCCGGCTTGTAGCGCAGTGCCTTAACCACTACGCTACGGCGTTTATATATATATATATATATATATATATATATATATGCAGCCGACATTTGAAGACTTAAGAGGTCAAAGAACACGCAGAATCTCCTGAGGATGTCTACCGCAGTAGTAGACGAAACGTCGAGTGTTAATAAAACCAGACCACGACCATTTAGCCCGAATGACATAAAATACATGGATCACAATACTAGTAGTGGTAGTAATAATAGTACTAGTAGTTGTCGATGTAGTGGTAGTAATATAGGTGGTAGCAGTAGTAATAGCAGTAGAAGTAATAGTAGAGATAGTGATAGTAGTATTAGTGGTGGTAGTGATACTAGTAAGAGTTGTGGTAGTATTAGTAGTATTATCGGTAACAGTAGTAATGGCAGTAGCAGTGGTGGTGGAGGTATTATTAGTAGTAGTAATGGTAGTAATAGTAATAATTGTAGTGATAGTAGTAATGGTAGTGGTAGTATTGGTGGAGTTGTAGTAAAAGTAACAGCGATATTAGTGATAATAGTAGTAGTGGTGATAATGATGGGGTTAGTAGTAGTAGCAGTGATATTAGTAATAAGAGTAGTGGTAGTAATCGAAGTAGTAATATTAGTGGTGATTGTGGTGGTGGTGGTAGTGGGAGAACAATATTAACTATGCTTCGAGGGATGTAGATTATACAGGGGATTATTGGAAAACATTAACGCAGGATAGGGATGTATGGAGAACTTATTTTTGCGCGGCCTTGAATCTACGTGTTCGATAGAGCCAGTAAGTTTGTTATTTAGTGGTGGTAGTATTAGTTATAGTAGTAGTAGAAGTGTCCCGCGCCGTAGCCGAGTGGTTAAGGTAGGAAGCCTTGGCGCAGAGCTACGGGACTTGCGCTGGTTCGAGTCTCCATGGGGGAAGAAATGTTCTCATGGTATTTCGGCCAGTATGGGACCGATGCCCACCCAGCATCGTGAGGCAATTGGGTAGCTACAATAAGTAGCGGCTCCAGGTTGAGGAAACCAGCTATAACGGTTGGGGGACTCGACATGCTGACCACATGTCACCCCTATACTGGCTGTTGATCATCTACCTCTGTGATTGACACATGTGGATGTGAGGCCAGCAGCCGGCTGGTAGGCTAAGGGCCTTGTAGGCCTGTCGCGCCAGGAGTTAGTAGTAGAAGTAAATATCAGTAAAACTAAATATATGGTCGCACGTAGAAATTCAGTATATAATGGAAATGGACAGCTAATGACAAATGAGGGAAATTTTGAGGAAGTGGTTGAATTCAAATACCTAGGAACAATAATCACAAATAGGAATGAGATGCACAAACAAATTAAACATAGGCTCAATTCTGGAAATGCATGCTATTACGCATTACAGAGACTTTTGATGTCCCAACTCCTTTCAAAAACGTTAAGCTGAAAATATATAAAACTATTATTCTACCAGTTATATTATATGGGTGCGAAACATGGACTCTTACTTTAAGGGAGGGAATGAGATTACGAGTATTTGAGAATAAAGTTCTTAGGAAAATTTTTGGACCAAAGAGAGATGAACAGACAGGTGAATGGAGAAGACTACATAACAATGAACTACTTGGTCTTTATAGGAATCCAGATATAATAAGAACAGTTAAGTCTCGTAGACTGCGATGGGCAAGACATGTTGCGCGTATGGGGAATGAAAGACGTGCATGGAAGCTTCTTGTAGGAAAGCCAGAGGGAAAACGCCCAGTTGGTAGACCAAGAATGAGGTGGGAGAACAACATTAACTATGATTTGAGGGAAGTAGATTATACAGGGAATGATTGGAAAGCATTAGCTCTGGATAGGGATGTATGGAGAGCTTATGTCCGCGCGGCCATGAACCTACGGGTTCGATAGTGCCAGTGAGTAAGTAAGTAGGTAAGTAGTAGTAGTTATGGTAGTAATAGTAGCTGTAGTAGTAGAATTGGTAGTATTGTTGGCCGATAGCGAAGAGATACTAAAGGACAACACGCACGCACTATTGAGTAACACTAAGAAATTAGGACTGGAAGTAAATATCAACAAAACTAAATATATGGTCACACGTAGAAATTCATTAAATAATGGAAATGGATAGCTAATGACAAATGAGGGAAATTTTGAGGAGGTGGCTGAATTCAAATACCTAGGAACAATAATCACAAATAGGAATGAGATGCACAAAGAAATTAAACATAGGCTCAATTCCGGAAATGCATGCTATTATGCATTGCAGAGACTCTTGATGTCCCAACTCCTTTCAAAAAACGTTAAACTGAAAATATATAAAACTATTATTCTACCAGTTATATTATATGGGTGCGAAACATGGACTCTTACTTTAAGAGAGGAAAGAAGAATACAAGTACTTGAGAATAAAGTACTTAGGAAAATTTTTGGACCAAAGAGAGATGAACAGACAGATGAATGGAGAAGACTACATAACAATGAACTACATGGTCTTTATAGGAAGCCAGATATAATAAGAACAGTTAAGTCTCGTAGACTGCGATGGGCAGGACATGTTGCACGTATGGGGAATGGGATACTTGCATGGAAGCTTCTTGTAGGAAAACCAGAGGGAAAACGCCCAGTTGGTAGACCAAGAATGAGGTGGGAGAATAACATTAACTATGATTTGAGGGAAGTAGATTATACAGGGAATAATTGGAAAGCATTAGCCCAGGATAGGGATGTATGGAGAGCTTATGTCCGTGCGGCCATGAACCTACGGGTTCGATAGTGCCAGTGAGTAAGTAAGTAAGTAAGTAAGTAGAAGTTATGGTAGTAATAGTAGCTGTAGTAGTAGAATTGGTAGTGTTGGTGGTAGTAATAGTAGTAATGGTATTAGTAGTAATTGTAGTGGTTGTAGTAGTATATGTAGAAGTAGTAATTTTGGTAGTAGTAATAGCAGTAATAAGAGGAGTGGTATTAGTAGTGATAGTAGAAGTAATGGTAGTAATAGTAATAATAGTTGTAGTTTTAATGGTAGTAGTAGTAGTGGTGGTAGTAGTGGTAATAGTGGTAAGAGGAATAGTAGTAGTAGTAGTAGTGGTGGTGGCGGTGGTAGTAATGGTAGTATTAGTAGTAGTTGTTGTAGTGGCAGCAGTAGTTGTAGTAATAGTAGTAGTGGTAGAATTATTAGTGGTAATAGTAGCTGTTATAGTAATAATAATAATAATGGTAGTAGTGATAGTAGTGGTAGTAATAGTGGTAAAACAGTAGGAGTCGTGATAGTTCTAGCTGTAGTAGTATGTTAGTAGTAGTAGTAGTGGTAGTAGTGGAAGTAGTGGTGGAATTAGTAGTGGTAATCTATGTTGTTGATTTATATTAAAATTGCAAAAGTATAAGCCAAAAATCAATTTTACCTTTGGCATACCTTCTCTATCATACTGAACATTTCTTAATTTGAATTCATATTCGAATCAGAGAGTAATAGATGTCATTATCTATCATACTTCATCGTTACAAACTGAACTTCATTCAACTCTTCCATCCATCAATTATTTCTTCCTTGCTTCTTACTGGCTTCCTTTATTACCCAACCTCTGGAAATTCAACTTCAATGAACAAATTATGTTAAAAACAATTGAAGTTAATATTCTATGCATCCGGTACTTCTTATGAATGTTCTGCACTGTGCTATATATATCTTGTGACAAGTCATTCGCTCAGCCTCTTATTTCAGTAAATAAGTACCTTCATCAAAGTGAATAATTTATGAACCCGTAATTATCATCAGAATTAGGGCATATGTATATTCAAACGAATTGTAATGAAAGTAGGAATTCATTAGTAACAAAATTAAAATGATATAACCTACCACAAAATAATTTGATAAGCAATAAATAAAACAGTAGTACCAAGCAATTAGCGCCAGTCATATACCTGGACCCTTGCTATTGTAGGGAACGAAATTAGTAAACATCATACAATGGATCCTTAAGCCCTTATACAATGGGGAAAAAGTCTGCAGTTTCTTTTGTCAAGAGGATTTACAAGACTGCTCTATTATCTACTTGCTATAACAATGCTAAGCCCAAAAACTTCTTACAAAAGGCTGGGAAGTCACAAACTAGCAATTGGATTTTCCTAGGTAACTGTGGAAAGAGTTATCCCCAAACTAATTTCAACTAGTACATGTCGTTAACAGCGGGTGACTTCTTTGGCGGTGTAAGGTAGATGCCGACAGTAGATAGCCGCGTCCTTTAGGACCACTCCATTTGGCAACCCTGAAATTTTATATGATGAGGTAACTAATTTAAAGGAGGGAACGAGGCCACAAACTTCTAAGTTTAACACCCACGATAACGCCCTTAAGGTAAAAATTTACCAATCAAAATTAGTATAACATAAACTGTTTGTGAGACGATAAGACTTTTGGTGGAAGGGACTAATGCCGGCCCACTCAGAATTAATAAATATATTTTACTAGGGCCTAAGCGAAAATTAGTGTGTCCGTTGCGAGTAGTAGCAACGAGCGAATGTGCCGGTGCAGGGCACATCGCATTACATAGCGAAAGTTCAGTTCTGTTAGTGGACAGTTAGAGTTCAGCAGTCAGTGCTGTCAGTACAGCAGTCAGAGGACAGTTAAGTTACATCGCTTGGTTGAGTGTTACAACCATTATTAATTCTGACCCACCAACAGCCTTCTCGTCAAACTCGTCGTCTAATACGACGAATGTAATTCAAGTGACAATAAAAGTGCATCGTCAATTTCAAGACATTACACTGGGCCTACTGTTTTTCCCCAACTACTATCTTTTCTCACGGATCCCCGATTACAATCTGCATCATACGGCGCCTATAGTCCCTTTCTCTATATGGCGGCCCAAGTGCGACGCTTCGAGGAATTGCTGAGCAACCGTCTAACGAACAGCGAATAGACGTGTTCCAGTAGTGAATATCCTACGAACGTGAGGAAGAAGACCTGGGGGAAAAAGGCGACAACCAGAGGACCTCGACGTGCACAGTAAAATATCACCAAACACAGGTAGAAGTCAAAATTTTATGTTTCAAGTAAATGTTGCTTCGTAGCGGTTATAAAACCATCTATTCAGCTAAAAGTAGCAAAATGGAAAAAACGAATAGTGATGCATGTGGGCAGAATATTTTGGATGGGAACATGTCAACAGGAAATGTAGGGGAGTGTGAAAGTGAACTAGATAATTCACCGATAGAAACAGAAAATAAACAAGATAAGCTAAGTACGAATAACGATCCAATCTTAGAGCTATTATTAGAAATCAGAAAGGAGATCAAACAGGAAAGTAAGCAAATATATGAAAAAACTAAAGAGATAGTTGAAACAATAAAAATTGAAATTAGGACCGAATTACAACAAGTAGGAAATAGGATCATGAACAAAACCGACAATAGCATCACAGCTTTACAGGAAAAAGTAAAGGTGAAACACGGGGAACTAGAAGAAATTGCCCAATCTAGTAAGGGAATAGATACAATTAAACAAAAAGTGGAAGAAATTACCCAATCTAGGGATAATATAAGAGGAGAAATGCATGAGGGTATAGAATTGAAAAACAATGCATCAGGGTCTTTGAGTGAGAGTATGAATGATAACATACTATGTGAAAAATCTGATGTAATTATGAAGCAAGGAATGTCTGAAATAACAAGGAAAGCTTGTACAAGTGACAAGTGCACTAAAAGTTTGCAGGTAGCCACCCAAAACAGATTGAATGACGTACAGGTAGACGAACATTGTACTAGATACAAGGGTAAAATAAACTCGAAAGTAAAGAATGAATATTATTTAAAGTACTTTGTAGACATGGAAACAGACAATCCTTGGTCCATAACACTACATGGCAGAGACAAACCGTCGATCAAGATGATTGCAAAAAGTATTCTTGCAAACATGTTGATCACGAACGATCTAGATATTGAGTCGGTCGTAACGCGCGAATCTCAGGACGAAGTAATAAATAATAATGCCGCTTTGAACAGAAATGACCCTAGAATTAGAGGAAAGTATGGTATATTTCCCAGAACTTACAGATTAGAGTCAAAAGGGAAGTTTAATAGGGTAGATAATTTTGATAAGAGCCTAGTAATTTTGCACGAGCTCGAAAATGAAATAAGTGAAAGACAGACTCAATAACTGATCAAGTACATGTAGACAGTCATCGGGATCGAACCCAGGACACAGCAAAATGAATCGGAGACATTATTATGCAACAATAATGTGTAGAAATGAGTAGTAAATGAGGAAACGTAGAATATAGAGAACATGGATATATAATGTTAGTTTCTTGCTGGAACGTTGTAATAGAATGAATTAAGAAAACTAATATTAATTAAAATATTGAATGTCATTATAACGCCTAAAAAAAAAACGAGTAGCGGGCACACGTTCATGACAGTTCCTATGATCTAACTTCTTATGTTAAAATTTGTTAGATAGTAATTTGATAAAGAAAATAATTAGTCACTTTAAGACATATAGCCTATGCAACTATTAAAATATATATGCACCACAGTGGGCATATAACATATAATACTGTCTCACGATAAATGTACTGGGAATGAAAATATATTCCATTAGAAGTTCGGACCTAGTGGATCTGTGAACTATAAATATTGAATGAAATAATTAAACGCCGTATACGATAACAATAACCTAGCGATATATTTAAATATCTTCAATTTAAATCAAATTGTATATGTATAAAGGTAGCATTGCCGACGCGATCTAGTTGAGAACGCTACATATTTTCAATGTTAGAATGATTATCTACATCTTAAATAAACTTGAATCTTGATCAATAAAACGATAATGAGATAGGCCAACGCTAAGAATCAATCAAAGATCATTGAATATATTCATTTATTTATTTTATTAAAAGGATCCTCGTTAAGGACGACGACGATTATAACTAATTGCATTAAGTATATGCAACAAGGGATTTAAGCATTATGCAGTTTTAATTGAGAGTCGAAAGACAGAATAAAGCGATAGAGCGCGTAAAATCGTTTATTAATATATACAAGGTTTGATTATTATGATATGGCGACTCGAGAAGTCACCCTATTTATACGTGTACAACGTGTTATTGGAGTAATATTTGCGGGCATGGAGACCCGATATTACTTATCCTAATGAGAAATATTGATGGATTATGATGATAAATACTTCGTGAAGAAGGTCATCAACGCTGACAGGTAAGCGCTGCTGACAATGGATGTCATTTTACTAATGATGATATAATGTTTGATGAAATGGTCATCACGCTGCGGGGACAGCGATGCTGACAAGTGTAAAACTTTGTATTCGAGATATATTTTATTTTTACGCGCGATGGTATAAATGTTGTTCGACTGATAAATGATCGAATTAATTGTGCTTAATTTAAATCCTGTTCTTATGATGCCAAAGGAAATTATAAAACGCAGTAACGAGGATAATTATCCCATATTTAAATAAATAAATAATAAATCGTGAATATTAATAATATTCCATATGATGGCGAGGCGCCTATCAATGTCGAATAATATGACACAAGATACGTAAATGATATTGAAAATATGGATAACGACTTCTAGACGAGTCGGGAGTTTAAAAACACTTATTGCTTCAAAGCAAATCCCTTATACAAATAAATAATTGTAAAGTATATATATACCTAATTAAATGGGAAATAATTAGTGATTTTATTGTTCCCTTGTCAAATCAATATTTTAGACATTTTATGTCATGAGAATATGAAAATAAGATACAGTTAATAATAATAACAATTAACACAATTTATTAGGTGCACAGATCCACCACTAACATATTTTATATTATCTAATTGATTTTTTTTTATATAATCAAAATCAAATCCATAATCGAAGTACATTGAAAAAAAAAATAAATGACTGGCTACAGTACTGATCTATGCTATGTATACCTAATGTAAATATAATCAGGTTAAGAAAGTAAGTTCACGAAACAGTGATGACATTGCGCGTGTGACAACATGAAAATTAAAGTGAAAAAAAAGTGCCGTGAGATTTCTATAATCCATTATAAGTGCTGTCGTTAACAACACCGCGTAGTGTTACATTAATGGAAGAAAATGATACACATAGTAAAGGCAGTGATTTTTAGACACTACCTAATATGATAAGCATCAATTTGTAGTTATTGTATTGTATATATATTGTATGTATTATGCTCATGAATGTTATTTCAGGAAAGAAGATTTCTTAGTACGATAAGCGTGTTAATGTATGTTTACAAACATTGATGATGTATTGTCTTTGTCATGAGACTTCAAATATGTAAGTCAACCACCCAGTCCCAACAAAACAGGTAGGGTTGGAGCCAAAGAAAAAAAATTATAATTTATTATGTAACGAAAAAAAAACGAGAGTGCTTCTCATTTAATTAATTTCAAAGCCTCAAAATTACTTAAATAAAAAGCGGGCAATTTGTGACAAGTCATTCGCTCAGCCTCTTATTTCAGTAAATAAGTACCTTCATCAAAGTGAATAATTTATGAACCCGTAATTATCATCAGAATTAGGGCATATGTATATTCAAACGAATTGTAATGAAAGTAGGAATTCATTAGTAACAAAATTAAAATGATATAACCTACCACAAAATAATTTGATAAGCAATAAATAAAACAGTAGTACCAAGCAATTAGCGCCAGTCATATACCTGGACCCTTGCTATTGTAGGGAACGAAATTAGTAAACATCATACAATGGATCCTTAAGCCCTTATACAATGGGGAAAAAGTCTGCAGTTTCTTTTGTCAAGAGGATTTACAAGACTGCTCTATTATCTACTTGCTATAACAATGCTAAGCCCAAAAACTTCTTACAAAAGGCTGGGAAGTCACAAACTAGCAATTGGATTTTCCTAGGTAACTGTGGAAAGAGTTATCCCCAAACTAATTTCAACTAGTACATGTCGTTAACAGCGGGTGACTTCTTTGGCGGTGTAAGGTAGATGCCGACAGTAGATAGCCGCGTCCTTTAGGACCACTCCATTTGGCAACCCTGAAAATTTTATATGATGAGGTAACTAATTTAAAGGGAGGGAACGAGGCCACAAACTTCTAAGTTTAACACCCACGATAACGCCCTTAAGGTAAAAATTTACCAATCAAAATTAGTATAACATAAACTGTTTGTGAGACGATAAGACTTTTGGTGGAAGGGACTAATGCCGGCCCACTCAGAATTAATAAATATATTTTACTAGGGCCTAAGCGAAAATTAGTGTGTCCGTTGCGAGTAGTAGCAACGAGCGAATGTGCCGGTGCAGGGCACATCGCATTACATAGCGAAAGTTCAGTTCTGTTAGTGGACAGTTAGAGTTCAGCAGTCAGTGCTGTCAGTACAGCAGTCAGAGGACAGTTAAGTTACATCGCTTGGTTGAGTGTTACAACCATTATTAATTCTGACCCACCAACAGCCTTCTCGTCAAACTCGTCGTCTAATACGACGAATGTAATTCAAGTGACAATAAAAGTGCATCGTCAATTTCAAGACATTACACTGGGCCTACTGTTTTTCCCCAAGTGAACATCCTTTCCTCACGGATTCCCGAGATTTAAGTCCATTGTTCTACCGAAACCTGAACCCATCTAGTCCGGAGCACAACTGTCCAGGAACCCATATCCTTGGACCTAATTAAAACCAAACCCCGATTACAACCTTTTTCCTTTAATCTTTACTGGTATAAAGTGAGGAAATAATAATAGTTACAACTATTATCTAATGGCCTTGTTGGGCTAGAGTTTTAGTTCTTTGTGTGTGGTCCCGAGGGTCGGCAATTCAAACTCGGGCGGTCGGTTGATTTTTTTATGTTAGGATGTCAGAATCAAAGGGATGAGTTCTCCGATAGTGAATTTAGGGCGTGGGTCCCGAGTCTGAAAACTCTCAGGATCGTAAAAGATCCTCTTATCTAAATTAGAGCTTCTGCGCAAAATTTAATCGGCCTTTCCTATCCAAGTCATACATTAGTTGTCTACAAGATTTTTTTGAGGGAATGTGCTAACCACAGACCACTAACTCACATAAGCGTAACTAAAGTAGCTCGTTAGGGAGTACCCTTCTCTCACGTGAGGATGTATGGATATAGAATTCTATTAACTACAGCTATTAGCTAGGTATCAGGAATTATGATGGACACAAATGATAATCTTAAACTTATAAAATTCCGCCACGCAGGAAATCTGCGCTTAAACTGAGTGCATTTCATCAGAAGTCCAAGTAAAGGTAAGAATTTGACGGTTTAAATTTATTACTATATGCCAAGAGATTGGTTCCGACAAAACAAAAATTGAGGCCATTGAGAGTTAACACACACATACACACACAGAGATCTATATGTATTGTATTTGCCCATCGGCCTGGTCTCAAGGTAGCGTGCTGGTTTGTCACGCACCGGGCCTGGGTTCATTTCCCGGTCGGGACAATGTCCTAGGGTGAGTTTTTTTTCGGTTTTTTCCCCATTTATGAAATAAATGTCAGGAAGCATAGGGCCCAACGGTCCCCAAAAATCATCAGGACATTATCATCATCGTTACCATTAACATCATCATCCTTCACCTGTGTGGAAAACAATGGGAACTTACACACTTATAATTCCATAGTAAAGCTGCGAATCATAGCATGAAAATGCTTCAATGCAGTGAAAGATCTGCCTTCGAGAAGAACTACTATGGATGGATGGATGGACTGTTTGAAATTGTTTCTCTAAGCTCCAATTTTGCTCTTTCACAATTTTCTCACTTCATCAAAAAACTTCGCTTTTTTTTTCGCGCTCGACTACCCTTAATGATCCCAAAACGCCATTCTACGACCATCGACTTGAGAAATATCTCTGGTAGCAACTGCAATCAAAGCAGTTGTGTCACTTTGCAAAAGAGCATAATATGTTACCAGAGTTTCCGCTCATTGCAAAGCGGACATAATTTAATGCCTTCCTCGCTTGTAAAATTATGGGTATTCATCCAGCCAGGGTGATCCATGAAATTCCACTTGTGCCATCCCCATCCAAAGTGTCAATGTATCACTGTTCCCCAGGATAATATAACTTCTGATTCTAGGAAAAGAGATATTATATTTGTCACCGCTGCTGTTTAAATATCGCATTAAATTAGTACATAGTGATAGACTTCGCAGGTTCCAGTTATCAGATTCAAGAGTCATCTTCAATGACAGCACAGGACAACTTAAGACAATAAACACATAGACCTGCCCAGACGAAGTAAGAGAATGTATCTGTTTAACTAAAAGCAGTCATACATAAACAACATCAACATAGGAATTGCATAATTTTGAAGTTGGTGGGAGGTTTTTGTGTATATCTAAATACCAATGACTAAATCTGAAGTAGATTAACTATTGTCAATCCCTCATTGATGGACAAATTTTGGCGAGAAACCAGACAAAGAAGCAATTCAGAAGATGTTAAAAAGCATCAATGCGGGTGAGGAAGTTTCACTTTCGAACGGCAGAGAGGACAGAAATTAACATGTAAGTGAAATAGATATGCTGTAGAGAAGATAAACATTCTATGGGAGCCAACCCTAAACAAATATTTCAACTTGGAGATTGAAAATTATGCTGCTATACATAACATTTCTTACAAAAGTAACTCAATAGTTAGGAAAGGTATAGATGATAAAGTCAGTTTTCAATCAATGTTGCGTTGTTATTTACATTTAACGACGCTTTTTTTAAAAACTGGGATCAATAGTGCAACAAATTAAATCTGTGCAAGAGAGACTCAAATTAATTCGCTCAACATTTTTTTCAAGCTAGAGCTTCCATTATATGCCGGACACGCATACAGGGGACCCATGTATTTAGTTCGTTCCGAAAGAACTCGTGATCAGAATTTGGCTCAAGTTTACAAACACCCCTGATTTTTCCGTTTTTTTGTTGTGAATTATAACTCTTCTTCTGTATTTAGTAACATTTTAAAATATTTTTAAATATTTATAACAATTTTTATAACTTTATTTTAGAATGTTTAAGTATTTATTCAAATACACATATTGTATGGTGACTTGCTATTTTCTCCAGAGAGTATATTACATAGATGGAACCGGTGACTTATCAATGGCTGCGATTAATATGGAGTGAAAAAAAAAGGCGTTTCATGGAATCCAATCTAGGTTAGAGTAACTGAATTAGGTAAATTGTGAGTTAGTTAGTTAGCTTTTAGGTTTATTACATTTTAAATGTGTCTAAATTCATAAAAAAAGAAAAAAAAACGATAATAAATGAAACAACGATAATATTCGATATGTCGTTACTCAAATGGTGGGGTTAATCGGGGGGGGCTGGCTATGTAAACTCGGGCGCATGCTCCTTGTTGTTCTGATAGGGCCTGATGATCAATATCTCAGGTAAGTTAAAGTAAACTTTTTTCCTAGGATTTTTAACAGCCTGTAACACCAATTTACTTCATCCTCTTTTAACCGGTTAACATTGGAACCAGAAGACCAGATAATAACTAGTAGTCCACAAGAAATAGACTCTCAAAGCGACCCAACAAGAAGGAAGTTAAGAAGATGAAGAGAAACTGCTGTAATTCAATGCCTTAATAAATGTCCTTAATGTAAAAATAATTTTAAAAATAAATTACTTATTGTAACTTATTTTTTAATAAAACGATATATTACTCGTATGAAAACTACTAAACTCTTCAACTGTAAATTCAACGAAAATTCTGGATGTACACAATTCATTTAAAACGATAGGCGGCTTTATCCATTATGTTCATTCATGTTTTTATTACAAAAATTAATTTCATAAATTTTTTTACAAAATGTTCCTAGTTGCATAGCGATAATTACAATGATGACGTAATAACTCGCACGTTACTAAGAAACGTCAGTGAATGTGAAACTGAGAGAAATTGTTTCTAAATTATTGTAATCAGGAAATAAAAAAATAATATTTCACAGGTTAGTTATTACTGTTAGTATATTAGTTAATAAACCAAATCACTTTAATGGTTTAGGCCAGTAGCATCGGGATTCAAATCTGGGCGCGAATGGGACGACATATTCTGATCACTACACAAGACTCTTTCCACAGGGTTGAGATTCATTTACGTCAAAGAAATATACGATAAGAGGCCCGCAACGTTATTTCATTTCCGTACAAAATCCTTCTCAAGATTTTTACTCCCAAAAAATCCATCAATACAGGAACCAGACACCATTAGGCCACCAGGACAATTCACAGCTTAAACAATGCAGTTTCATATAGACCCTATATAATTTATGTACGAGTAGATTACGGTTATCAGATATCCAAGGTATAGCTGCTCTCGCAAATAATTATATATATATATATATATATATATTTATTTATTTATTTGTTTATTTATGGGTATATATCTTCACTTAATATAACCTCTTCTTTGTATGTACTGTTTTATATGCCTCTCACAACGTTGGGGGGAGGTCAAACCCGGCCGGGGAACATAGATTTTTTAGATGGGACAATATTTCGTCCGGAAGGGACTATAAGCCGTGGGTCACAGTCAAAGATTTTCAGGCTCTTAAAGGACCGAGTATTTGGGTTGCGAGTATTTGAGACTAAATACTTAGGAATATTTTTGGACCGAAGAGATGCAGACAGACAGGTGAATGGAGAAAACTACATATCAGGAAGCTAGATGATCTTTATGGTAAATCAAATATAATATTAATAGTTACGTATCGAAGACTGTATGGGCAGAACATATGCCATGAATGGGGGGTCGGGAACATCATATAGGCAAATCTCAGCGAACGAGTCTGGTAGATAGGCCAAAAATGAGGTGGAATAATAGTAGAGAAAGTTCGAGTAATGTGGACCCTTCGGTTTGAGTGGACCCTATTAATATCTTCTTTAATTGGTGCTACCCTCGAACAGAAAATATTTTAACTACTTCTCCTCATCAACTCTGACGTGTTCAAGACCAATTAATGTTAGTATTTGTGCGAAGAAGGGTTTATTTGTGATATTTCTATGAAAATACCATTTTAAAAGTTTTTCAAGCTAAGAATTAATTCTTAATTTCTGCTATTGAATATTACAAATGTTAAAAAATATCATATATGTTATATTATATAGATGCTGTTTTAATATATTGACGAGTTTGATTTGATATTATGTGACATGGCGTCTGTATAAAATAATTAAACATTAACAAAGGAATTCGGTTAATGTGGATTCTCCATGAGGCAGTTATAGTTGGCCTGGGTCCACTGTACATAAATACGTATATTTTATCAATGTGGTTGCTATCTGTAAAAACCATTCACTTAATTGTATTCAATATCCTTGTAATTTTACTAAACCCAAAGACCGTTGCTGTCTGCAGATGAATGACGCGTGAATGTAATAATCAACACTAATTTGTGGAAATATTAAATAAATATCAATGCTTTGTAATTACGATCAGTCAAAAATACTTTGAGATATATTTGTGCCCGTTTGTATAAATTGATAGAGTAAATGAACTTTAAAATAGAGTAAAAGCTAGGGTGGAACTCTGGAGTCCATTTTATTCGAATATGAAGGTAAAAGTGGACGTTTTTTGTAATGTAAAAAGTTTATAAATTATGAAGATTTTCCATATCTGAATAAAATAAGAATACAATTTCATAGTTATAACACTAAAGATAATCACTGTAATTAACAAAATTAAAATTGCTTAATTAAAATAAGAAAAACAACAAATTTAAAATATGGTTCCACATTACCCACAGTTCCTCTATATTACAATGCGAGGTTTGGAAGTGGTTTTTAATGAAACGTGAAAAATGTTTAAAAACCGAGAGATAGCGAGGATTTTTATTTCCGAGATCCTGTAAACAATTCGCAAACATGCGTTGTACATTATTTTTTGCGGGGTGGTGTTTCCAAAATAATAAATAATAGTAAAATAATAAGATTTTTTATTGGAAATATTTGCGTTCATTATAAACAACTGACAAACGTTAACAGTGTGGGCAATGTTTATTAGTTAAAAAATACAGCAGGCCGTGACACGAATCAGTTTAAAATGGCGGCAAGTTCGTATTTATTGTTTTATATTGTTTCAAATAAAGTTAATTTCATTTTAAATATAGTGATTTGTTTCGTATATTTGAAATATGGTGATTTGTTTCGTATAATGTATATTAACACTCACTACCTTTTGGATATACTTCTGTACATATATTGCACGTAGTATACATAGAGGGCAGAGGTTTTACTTCCTTCACGTGGTTTGTAATATGTAATATTACGGTACGCCTATAGTTATTTAGGTTGGCATACCCGAAATCTAGAAATTGAACTTTAAAATATTGTCGTCATTGCTGTAAGTATGACAAAAAGCACTATCGCGCAAAAACAGCATTAAGCATGATTTAGGGAGTGAATTACAAAAGGGAATGATTAAAAAAACAATATTCAAGGTTGGGATGTATCGAGAGCGTATGTCGGCGAGGTTTTAAACCTACGGTCGTAGTACCATCGAGTTACTTAATTTTTAAAAGTGATTGTTCTAATCCTATCTCGAACTTATCTTTATAAGTCCCTTTAAGGTGATAATAAATCAAATGCAGTATATCGGGTAGACGTGCTTACTTCTGAGATTTGTTATTGTTTTTTTTTTTGCAAATATAACATTTCAGATAATGGTGACAAAATATGAATACAGTAATGTAACCTTCGACGAGAATATTCATCGAATTCATTCGAAACCGACGTATAGTTGTCCCCAATGTCTCCTTCTTTTATTCTAGACTTTGTAAATAATTGATATGGCTCCTAAATCCGTGGTAGTGGTATCATAATTCCGTGATATTAAAACAGAAGCTGACAAATTAACAATAAAACTGAATTCACAGGTTTTATTAAAGTTGATAATCAATACCACAAACTATATATGGGCAAATACAAACATTTAATAAATTATATCAAATACAATTTGATATTTTTGCCTATTTTCTTCTAAAAATAAATTTAACATTAGATAATGATAATAAAATATATATGGTGATAAAATATCTAAAATAAATAGGCCCTACACGAAGTCCACTTTATACAAAAAAATATTTCCTACTATTAACATATCTATGAAATAATAATAATAATAATAATAATAATAATAATAATTATAATACTAATAATAATAATAATAACTACATTTTAAAACATTTTATTCCGTGACAGCGAATTGAAATATATCGCTAAATTAGGGATATCACGAAGTAAGATATCTATATTCTAAAAATTAACAACAGTTGCTTTCATTGTTTAAACATAAATAGGAGTATACTTGCACGGCAATAAAAATGGATATTACTGTTGTTAGTAATAGGCGGCAACGGCGGCAGCAGAAGTAGTAGCAGCAATAGTAGTAGTGGTACTGATATCTGTATTAGTAGTGGTGATATTACTGGTGTTAGTGGTATTGGAAGTAATAGTAGTAGTATTAGTGGTAGTGGTAATTGTGGTAGCAGTGAGAGTAGTAGCAGCAGCAGCAGTTGTAGAAGCGGTAACAGCGGCATAAGCGGCAGCAACAGCAGCAGCATCGGCAGTAGCAAGATGAGCTGTAGCAGCGGTTGCGGCGGTAACGATGGTAGCAGTAATAACAGTGCTTGCGATAGTGGTGGTAAAGGTGGAAGTAACAGTGGTGGTGGTAGTGGCAGTAGTATTAGTAGTGGTGGTGGAGTAGCAGTAGTATTAGTAGTGGTGGTGGTAGTGGCAGTAGTATTAGTAATGGTGATGGTAGTGGCAGTAGTGTTATTAGTGGTGGTGGTGGTGGTGGTGGTGGTGGTCGTAGTGATAGTACTATTCGTAGTGGTGGTGGTGGTGGTAGTATCAGTACTATTACTAGTGGTGGTGGTGTTGATGGTTGTGGCAATATTATTAGAAGTGGTGGTGGTAGTGGCAGTAGAAGTGGTGGTGGTGGTGGTGGTGGTAGTGGAGTAGTATTACTAGGGGTGGTGGTCGTAGCGACAGTAGTATTAATACTAGTGGTGGTAGTTGCAGTACTATTACCAGTGGTAGTGATGGTGGTGGTGGTGGTAGTGACTGCAGTATTAGTAGTGGTAGTGTTAGTGGCAGTCGTAATAATAGTAGTGGTGGTGGTGGTGGTTATAGTGGTAGTAATATAAGTAATGGTGGTGGTGTTGGTAGTGACTGTAGTATTAGTAGTGGTGGTGTTAGTGGTAGTAGTATTAATAGTAGTGGTGGTGGTGTAGGTGGTGGTAGTGGCAGTAATATAAGTAGTGGTGATGGTGGTAGTGGTGGTAGCAGTAGTATTAGTAGTAGTAGTAGTTAGGTGGTGGTGGTAGTGACTGTGGTGATGGTAGTGGAAATAATATTAGTAGTGGTGGTGGTGGTACTGGAATTGGTCGTAGTTGCGATAGTATTAGTACTGGTGGTGGTGACAGTGGTCATGATGGTGGTGGTGGTGGTAATGACTTAGTATTAGTAGTGGTGGTGGTAGTGGCAGGAGTATTAATAGCAGTGGTGGTGGTGGAGGCGGTGGTAGTGGCAGTAATAAAAGTAGTGATGGTGGTGGTGGCAGTGGTATTAATATTATTAGTAGTTAGGTGGTGGTGGTGGTGGTAGTGATTGTGGTGATGGTAGTGGCAATAGTATTAGTGGTGGTAATGGTGATAGTGGTGTAGTATTACTATTCATGGTGATAGTGGTAGTGGTCGTAGTGGCAGTTATATTAGTACTGGTGGTGGTAGTGGCAGTATTATTACCAGTGGTGGTGGTGGTTGTGTTGGTAGTGGTGTTGGTGGTAGTGTCATTATAATTAGTAGTAGTGGTGATGGTGGTGTTGTTGGTATTGTCAGTAGTATTAGTAGAGGTGGAGGTGGTAGTGACAATAGTATTAGTAGTAGTGGTGGTGGTGGTGGTGGTAGTAGTAGTAGTAGTATTAGTAAAGGTAGTGATGGTGATGGCAGTAGTATTAGTAGTGTGGTAGTGGCAGTAGTATTAGTAGTAGAGGTTGTGGTGGTAGTGGCAATAGTATTAGTAGTGGTGATAGTGGCAGTAGTATTAATAATAGTAGTGGTGCTTGTGGTGGTGGTGGCAATAGTATTACTAGTGGTAGTGGTGGTGGTAAAGGTGGTGGTGTTGGTGGTGATGATAGTGTAATAGTAATGGTGATGATAGTGGTGGTGATGGAGGTAGTGGCTATAGATTTAGTAGTGGTTATGGTATAGGTGGTGGGTAGTGGCAGTGGTATTAGTAGTGGTGGTGGAAGTGATGGGGCTGGTGGCTGTAATGGTGGTGGTGGTAGTAGTGGCGGTTGTGGATTTGATGGTAGTGGCAGTAGTATTAGTAGTTGTGGTCGTAGCAATGGTTGTAGTGTAGTGGTGGTGGTGGTGGTGGTAGTAGTAGATGAATTAGTAGTAGTACTGGAGGCGGTAGTTGTGGTGGTGATCGTAGTGGCGTTAGTATTATTATTGTTGGTGATAGTGGTGGTCGTGTTGGTGGCAGTAGTACTAGTGGTGGTAGTGTTGGTGGTGGCATTAATGATCGTAGTGTTGGTGGTGGTGGCAGTAATGATGGTGGTGGTTGTGGCACGAATGTTGGTGGTGTTGGCAGTATGGTAGTGGTGGTGGCAGTAAAGGTAGTGGTGTGTGTAATAGTGATGGTAGTATTAGTGCTGGTGGTGGTAGTAGTATTAATGACTGTTGTATTAGTAGTGATGGTTATAGTATTGGTAGTAATTTCAAATGATAAAAGTAGTATTGGTAGTAGGATTAGTGGAAATATTAGCAATGGTAATAGTAGTAGTAATTGTAGCAATGATGATAATAGTAGTTGTAATATTAGAAGCAGTGTTAGTATTAGTAGTAGTATTAGTAGTAGTAGTGGTAGGGGTGGTGGCAGTAGTAGTAGTAGTAATGGGAGTATAATTAGTAGTAATAGTAGTCGTCGTAATAGCAGTAGTGGCGGTATTGGAGACAGTAATAGTACTGGTAGTAGTATTTATCTTTGTAGTTTTGTTGGTAGTAGATGTGAAATTAGTAATAGAAGTGGTAGTAATAACTGTAGTAATAGTATTAGTAGTGGTAGTATTAGAAGTATTGGTAACCGTAGAAGTGGTGGTAGTAGTATTAATGGAGGTGTTAGAATAGTAGTGGAATTAATAGTAGTAGTATTAATGTTGGTAGTGGTGGTGGTAGTACATGTTGTGGTAGTAGTGATCGAAGTGACAGTAGTAATACTAGTAGTTGTGGTAGTAATGCAAATTTTTGTAGTAGCATTAGAAGTAGTGGTAATAGTAGTAGTGTTGGTACTTGTGACAGCAGTAGTAGTAATAGTAGCAGTAGTAGTACGGTGATAATAATAGTTGCAGTGGTAGTAACGATGGTAGTAATAGTTACAGTGATATTAGTAGTAGCTATAGTGGTAGTAGATGTATTTTTCGCTTTGGTGGTAGTGCTATTATTAGTAGATGTAATAGTAGTTGTGGTAGTAATGGTGGTACTAGTAATAGCATAGGTAGTAGTTGAGTTAGTAGTAATAGTGGTAGTAGACGTGGAAGTAATAGCGGCAGTGATAGTAGTAGTAATAATAGTAGTAGTGGTTTTGTGGTAGTAGTAGTAATAGTAGAAGTAGTTGTAGCAGTGGTGGTAATAGTAATAGCAGTAGTAGTATTAGTACTTATTATAGTACTCGTAGTAATAGCAGTAGTAGTATTAGTACTTATTATAGTACTCGTAGTAATAATAGTAGTAGTGGTTTTGTGGTAGTAGTAGTAATAGTAGAAGTAGTTGTAGCAGTGGTGGTAATAGTAATAGCAGTAGTAGTATTAGTACTTATTATAGTACTCGTAGTAATATTAGAAATAGTAGTAGAAGTAGTAGTACTAGTAGTGGTAGCAACAGTAGTAGTGGGTTTAATATTAGTAGTGGTGTTAGTATCAGTGGTGGTAGTAATATTAGCAGTTGTGGTAGTAGAAATATTAGTAGTAGTAATAGTTGTTGTAGTAGCAGAATTTGTAGTTGTAATAGTAGTGGTAATGATCAAGATAGTAATAGAATCATTGGTGGTAGTAGTAGTAGTGGTGGTAATGGTAGTAGTAATATTCATAGGAATAGTAATAGTAGCTGAAGTAATATTAGCAGTGATAGTAGTGGCATTATTATTATTATTAGTAGTGGTAGTAATAATAGTATTAGTAGTGGTAGTAATTGTGAAACTAGTAGTTATAGCAGTGGTGGTACTTGTAATAATGTTAATAGTAATAGTAGTTGTAGTTTAGGTGGTAGTAAATGTAATAAGAGCAGTGATAGTGGTAGTAGTAATAGTGGTATTAGTTGTGGTTTTATAGTAGTAGTTGTAGCAGTAGTAATAGTAGTGGTTGTTGTAGTAGTAGCAATGATAGTAGTAGTTGTGGTGGTAATGGTAGTAATAATAATGACATTAGCAGTGGTAGTAAAGCAGTAGTGGTAGAGGTAGTGGCAGCAATAGTAGCTGTGGTAGTAGAAGTATTGGAAGCAATAGTAGTAGTAGTAGTAGTTCTAATGATAGTAGTAATATTAGCAGTGGTGGTAGTAGTAACAATAGTATTAGTAGTTGAAGTATTGGTGGTAAGAGTAATAGTAGTGGTGATGGTATTATTAATAGCTGTATTGATATTAGTTGCAGTTTTTGTAATAGTAGCAATGATAGTGGTAGTAGTGTTGGTTGTAATATAGTAGTAGTAGTAGTGCTGGTGGTAATGCTAGTAGTAGAGGTGGTAATGTTGTTAGTAGCGGTAGTAATAGTAGTGGCTGTAGAAATATTGGTAGAATTATTGTTAGTTATAGTAGCTGTGATAGTATTAATGGTAAAAGTAGTAGTATTAGTAGTGGTAGTAATTGTAGTGGTAGTACCAGTAACGTAATAGTAGTAATAATAGTAATAGTGGTAGTGGTAACGACAGTAGTGGTAGTGGTAGTAATAGTAGTAGTATAATTGTAGTGGTAGTCGTAGTGACAATGGTGGTAGTGGTAGTATTAGTAGTGGGCAGTAAAGTATTATTAGTATTGAGCAGTAAAGTAGTAGTAGTAATAATAATAGTAATAGTGGAAGTGGTAATGTTAGTAGTATAGTGGTAGTAATAGTAGTAGTATTAATTGTAGTTGCAGTAGTGAAATTGGTGATAGTGGTAATGCTAGTAGTAGTAGTATTTGTAGTATTAGTGGTAATAATATTAGCAGTGGTAGTAGGAGCATTATTATTAGTTGTAGGAGTGGTATTAATATTAGTAGTAGTAGTAGTAGTAGCAGTGGTAGCAATAGTAGTAGTGGTGGTAGTACTATTAGCAGTGGTAGTAGTTGTAGAAATATGTAGTTGTAATTTTAGTAGTAGTGGTAATAGTTGTGATAGTAATAGAAGCAGTGGTGGTAATAGTAGTTGTAGTGGTGGTAAATATAGTAATAATAGTGATAGTAACAATAAAAGCAGTAGTAATATTAGCTGTGATAGTAGTAGCATTATTGTTAGTAGTAGTGGTGGTAGTGATATTAGCAGTGGTAGTTATATTAGTACTGGTGGTGGTAGTGGCAGTATTATTACTAGTGCTGGTGGTGTTTGTGTTGATGGTGGTGGTGGTAGTGGTAGTAGCTGTAATAACAGTAGTAGTTGTATTAATTAAAGTAGTGGTAGTAGTATTAATGTTGGTAGTGGTAGTAGTATTAATTGTGGTGGTAGTGATAGTAGCACTTGTATTAGCGCTAATAGTAGTAGTGGTGGTGGTGGTAGTAGTAGCGATAGGAGTAGTAATAATAGTAGTGGTTTTAGTGTTGGTAGTAATAATAGTACTGGTAGTAGTGGTAATAGTAGTAGTTGTAAGTGGTAGTAGTAGTTGTAGTGGTAGTTAATAGTATCAGTGGTAGAATTAGTCTGGATAGTGGTTATAGTAGGTAAGTAGTGGTGGTGGTTTTGGTGGTCGTTTACAGTAGTAAGTAATAACAATGGTAGTAGTATTAATAGTACTATTAATTGTTGATGTTGTCGTGGTAATACTAGTAGTAATTAATAAAGCACTTGTTATTAGTAGGGCTCAAATCTGGGCAACACGCTGTTGTAATCCCTCACTACACAAAAAATGAGATATAATAACTTTGATAACTTCAGCGGAATAAAGCCTTTTTGATTCAGGCTTCAAAATATATACCCAGTATACTCCAACCAAAGATAGCTAATTATTATGACAATTCATTAGATGAAGCGCAAAAAAATGGATTTCCGATAAGGAAGCTCCTGTACATAGGGATACTTCTCTATTAACATTCGAATAGACCAATCCTGAGAGTTTAATATTGATACACACATGGCATTTATTGACTTGAAGAAGGCATTTACAAAGTAAATAGAAACAAATTATTAGAAATACTCAAATATGATGGCATCCCAGACCAGTTGATAAAAGCTATATATATGAAATTTTTAAGGATAACTGCATCCAAGTTAAGATTGAAAGTAACATCTCTGAATGCAGACCAATTAATCAAGGAGTTAGACAAGGAATATGCATTTCACTAATGCTCTTCATAAAATACATGAACTCAATGATTAAGGAATGGAGACTACAACCACATGGCAGTATACCACTTAGTAGATTATTTAATTTAGACACCCTATTATTTGCAGATGACATTGTGTTTTTAGCGAATTCGAGAAGATGACCTATAACATTCAATCCACTCTTTTCACCAAATTGCAATAAACTACAACATGGACATCTCAACAGAAAAATCTAAAGTCACGGCTTTCCTAGGGAAAGACCCAGTTCGCAGTAAAATTGTTATTAACAATAAAATATTAGAACCAAAATAACACATTTAAGACTAGCCTCGATTACCAAGTTTATCATACGAAGAGGAAAACATTTTAGTCAAAAAATTATAATTTTTAACAGAGTAACAGGAATTATAAATAATATTTTCAAGCCCAAACACAGTACAAACCAACACACACACGCTAGAATTTATAAAGCACTGGCCAGACCCATATTAATGTTCTGGCAGTGAGGCCTAGAACAATTCGCATTGTAGATGAATAAAGACTAACTGCAACTGCAGCAGAAATGAAAATTATTGATATGTACTACAGGTTACTCAAGAAAACAGACCATAAAGGAATTCTTAGATTCTTAAAAAAAATTACAAACAGAATCAGTCATGGACTATGTACAAAAATACAGAAACAAATTGGAAATCTCACATAATAAGAATGAGCATAACAAGAATAACCATAATCAAATCTTTAATTAACCAATCACAAGGCAAGATTTCTTTGGGCAGACCCTTCAAAACGTTTGGATTTGGAACCGAAACAGACCACTAGGTCTATCACATGAGAGGACAAAGAAGAAGAAGAGGATATTAGCAGCAGTAGTAGTTGTAGTGGTGATGGTAGTAGTAGTATTGGTGATAGTAGTAGTTGTAGTAGTATCAGTGAAATCAGTAGTAGTGGTAGTAGTGGTAGTAGTGGCAATACTTGTAGTAGTAATGTGATAGTGGTGGTAGTAGTGGTATTGGTAGTGGCGGTAATAACAGTATTAGTGGTGGTTGTGGTAGTAATAGTAGTGGTAGTAGTAGTATTGTTGTAATAGTAGTGTTAGTAGTGGCTGTAGAAGTGTTAGTAGTGGTATTAGTAATGGTAGTAGTAGTGATATTAGTAGTAGTAGTAGTAGTAGTAGTAGTAATAGTAGTTGTAACAGTAGTAGTAACAATAGTAGAAGTGGTATTGTAGTGGTGATACTAGTGGTGAGTCTTTGTTGTTATTATATATTAGAACTGCAAATTATAAGCCAAGAAAGAATTTTACCTTTGAATGGCATAACTTCTCTATCAAACTGAACATCAAAATTCAGATATTTCTTCATTTGAATTTATATTCGAATCAAAGAGTAATAGATGTCATTATCGTTTGTAATTCATCGTTACACACGGAACTTATTTCAAGTCTTCCATCCATCCATCATTA
>JASPKZ010007778.1:0-126471 GCA_030220185.1 Diploptera punctata | reverse complement strand
TGATAAATGCTGCCCTCGCCACGATCGGTGTTTTTTATTGTTTCAATTGTCATTTGTTGCAATAATTTTGATTGAATAACATAGTCTCTTCTGCTTTTTTGCCAATTTATAAATCCAGTAAAAGTAAAGAAAATTAGTTTCGAAGCGGGAAAAAAGTAGTGTTGCCGCTTAAAGTAAAAATAAAAATGCTTGATCGTTTATACGCGTTAGCAAGACGTTTGTGTTTAGATCAATGGTGTTTCAATGTTAATGAATCAATAAATCGGAAGACAAAATTAGGAATTATATCGCATAATTCACAGCTAAACATCAATCTTAATTGGAAGACCTTTTAAAAGCGGCAAAACACGAAAAATTACTAAGTTATTTAAGTCCTTACCTAAACCTGAAAGTAATAATTAATAGAAAATCTCTCATTAATTGATTTTATTTGGATAATTTTTATTTTATTATGTAACCTTGCAACGTATCCTCTATAAACCCATATAAATTACCATTCCAATTTCGCGGCATATTTGCGGAACACATCCCCCGCTAATAAGGAGCTTTTACTCACGCCGTAGCGTAGTGGTTAAGGCACTGAGCTACAAGCCGGAGGGTCGAGGGTTCAAGTCCGGTTGGGGTCAGGATTTTTAAACTGACCCAAACCCTGTGGCGGCACTATAGGCCTGGTGTCGACTCAGCCTCTAACGGAAATGAGTATCAGACGCTTGTTCTGGTGGTAAAGGCGGCCGTCACGCAGGGCTGACAACCTGGCTGACATAAAGTGCCGATTGTCTAGAAAATGTGGGAGCCTTAACCTCCTACTACCCCAAGGGCCTCCGGGCCTGTTGTGGGATCACTTTACTTTACTTTACTGTATCGATTCAAAACTCATAGTAGCCCTAATTTAATTTGTAACTGTATCCGCACACCCCCAAATATGCTATCTTGCGGGAGTTACTTAACCAAGCTAATTTAGTCACTTTTATTTCCGTACAGATATCACGGAGGAGAGATAAGTGGTTAGCTCATCGCATCAGACAGATGTCTTGTAAGCAATTAAGGCATTATTTGGATGATAAAAATCGGTTACATTTTGTCAGATACTCTAATTCGAGAGTGAAATTTGGGTAATGACCAAACAATTACAGAGTAGAATACGAAGTGTAGCAATGAACTTCCTTAGAAGAACAGAAGCTACACCCCAAGATCGATACTTTAGAGTTTATTTGTTTAGAAAGTTTGACATATGTTGTGCTCAGTTAATCTACTGACATTCTCGTCCACATCTCTCTGCCATTCCAATTCCAATCGTCCTAGCACGCTGCTCGAAACACCATGAATTCACGTTATTTTTGGCCGTCCTCTTCTTCACCTACCAAGTGACACCCATTCTAGTATTATTCTTCGGCATCTGTCTTCTGTCATTCTTTTTTACATGACCATATAATTTTAATTGTTCATTATTTACTTAAGAATTTTAAACCAAAATATATAAGACACACCTCTCTCCTTCTCTTTCTCTATCTCCCTCTTTCTCATTTCTCTCTTCATGCTGCTGTCTCTCTCTTTCTCACACTCCAACTCTAACACATTCTCTCGAGTTGGACGATGTGTTTATCTAAGCAAGACTTTGTGCATATAGGCCTATAATTATGTATAAAAATAGTCCTATAATTAATCGCCTTTGTTTTATACCTTAGTGGCTAATACTCAGCGTGCGTTGCAACACCTAAATACATGAAATGTGATTTTATTTTTAGTTGAATAAGTAAAAAGGAAAATAATTATAAATTTATATCGTAATTATTTTTAGATACCCTGTGCTGATTACCCGGAGTTGCCCGGGAATCTACTTGTATCCCGATCTCCTTGACAGAAATAAGCTGAAAGATAAAAACAGTTATTGAGAGTTATTCGTAAAAGAATACCCACTGTGCGCTGCTACGCTTGTCCGGGAATCTAGTCATCCCAATCTTTCTGGCATCAATGAGCAGAAAGATAAAAATATAATTTGTAAGTTATCCGAAAAGATAGACATATAATGTCGTGGACTTTTTTCTGGATTTTTTTAGATATTAATTATGTGTACATCAATTTGGTGCATATGTTATGGTTTAGGCAGTGTATGCCATTAAAGCGTTCAGAAAGTTCCGAAAAATATGTTTTTCTCTACAAAAGGCGATTTTTAAGGGTGAAGGTTTTGAGTACTACAATTCTCTTATACCCTATAACCTGCCCGGGAAACTCCTGAACATTTTGCAAGAAGCCTCAACATAATCGGATGAATCGGCAGCGCATAAAAGATAGACAGACATTTATACGAGTATATACAGGGTGTTTCGAAATTCAATGATCAAACTGCTAGGTATGATGCAGAAGGCAAAAACGAATATATTTTGTTAAATAACCATGTGTCGGAAATTCATACGTATTGAGTACTGAGCATGCGAAGATAGTACGAGAGTGGAGGAGATATTAAATGAGCAATTATTTTTACAAATCCATTACACTAAATACTGTACTTGATTTGAAGTGTGCAGTGCATTGTGATGCCATATTTCGACACTGAGTAAGTAAACAGCACTAGTAACTGTGTAACGGACTAAGCATCAACATGGAACGCTACTCATGGAGAGAACTGTGAGACATGCCCTTTGTCTATGGTGCGGCTGAGGGTAATAGTCGGCAAGCCCAGAGAATGTACCGCGTACGTTACCCTGCACGAAGATGTCCGGATTATCGTACATTTACTTCAATCCACGATCGACTAGCACATTTCTGCACTCCCGTATTACTTCGCATGCTCCGTACTCAATACGTACGAATTTCCGACACATGGTTATTTAACAAAATATATTTGTTTTTGCCTTCTGCATCATACCTAGCAGTTTGAGCATTGAATTTCGAAACACCCTGTATATATATATATAATATATATATATATTATAGTTCAATTGGAAATAAAATTTTGAAATCTTGTAGTACCACGACATAAGTTCAATTAGTAATACAGTACACTAATTGATTAATATTTCTCTTCATTAACATTACAAACATCACAAGGCTAAATTCAAACACTAAAATTGATGCTGCATTCTAAACTAATAAGTACGTTCAATAATTCCTTGTGTTTATATGTGCTGTGCTACATAGTAATGATATGTATTGGAAAATTATTGTTAAGGCAGGATGGGGTTTCACATAGGCCAAGCTTTTGAAATTCCTTGTTGATATTCCATTCATATTTGTTGATGATTCCACGGGCAGCATGGAATAAAATTATAGTCGTATTGACAGTAACAGCAGAGAAAGAATTTCAAAACAACATTTTTTTCATAAACGAATATTTCTCATTCCTGGCTTCAAAGTCATGAAATTCAGTGTAGTTATAATAAGTCAGCGTTAAATTAAAACCACCTTTCTGGAGTTTGAGTAACGTCGTTGCCTCGTATACAGCAAGCCCGGGTTCCATCCTTAATCGGGACAAGTTTCCTGGGTGAGGTTTTCCGGGATTTTCTACTACCTATAAGACAAATTTTTGGGAAATAGCAGCCCTGAAATTGACGAAACTCAATATATTTCACGCCAGTTCATTTAAATGTGTCGGATAGCTGTGAAAACAAATAATCCATAGCCGTAAGTTATTATTGCGTATTGTTAAATATTTCAACTCAAGTATGAGTAATTTATATTGATTCCTTTTCCCGTTATTTTATTAAAATCTTCTTCTTCTTTTTTCATCATATATTTCAGGGGTTAGACATATAAATACTATGTTTTGATGATCTTGCTGAAGATTTTCGTGCTGTCGGCCGTGGTCGTGAGGCTTGTAGTTCCCCGACATTTCGCCAAAGACTGCGTCTGGCATCCTCAAGGGTATTCTCAAGACAACTACAAGCCTCACGACCACGGCCTACAGCCCGAAAATCTTCAGCAAGATCATCATAGGAACTCCGACCGTGAAAGTCTACATTAATACATGCTATATTTTGATCCATCCATTCTTGTCAATGGTCGTCCTTTATTCCTCCGTTTTGGAAACTAAAAATGGCTGCCTACAAATACAAGCTGCAGAAATAAAATTTCTGAGAACAGTGGCAGATTATAAATTAATAGATAAGAAAATAAATGACGAAATAAGGTGTACCGAAATCAAGTTTTCGATACATGGATTACGTCACACTCCGCAATCAATACGTCATCGCGTCTCCATTTCTTCTGTGATCTTAGTGAACAGTGCCAAATTCTCTCCTACATACCCCCCTTTCAATTATGCGCCGTGTTTTATCGCGCATCCTCCCCTCTCCCAGTGAACCCTCAAATAAGCTGCGCTTACCTACATCAAGGTCATCATCTGTTTATCAACCAAAGGGTCAAATATATACAGCTCGGAGGAGCTCGTTTTGTTTATTCGTCCCTTAGGCCAGGGTAGGGCCACAAGGACCGTGTACCATAGCCCTTGGCGGAACTGGTGTGAATGAATAGAATGTACGTATGTTTCAATATTATTGCTTTGTTTAGATGACCGATAAGGTTATTGCTTCTTTCTTCTCAATGTATTTTTCAATGTTAAACTAATTATCTACTATTATTTGAATATTATATCTGACTGTTTAATTTTGACTCTTATTGAATATGTGATAATTGCTTTTAGTTAACTTCTGTCTATTGATTCAGTAGCTAGTCGTGTTAGATATGAGTATAAAGTTCCAAAGCTTCTCAAGCGAATATGATTTCCTCTTTCCTTGAAACCTCCACGATTATATATTACAATATATTACATGCTTAACAATCTATTGAAGAAATATGGGTTAATCTTTGCCGTTTATGGGCCCGGGCAAAGATGTGTTAATCTACGTTCCCAATTCACGGTAATTATCAACAACATAGGTCTGATCCAGCACCATCACGTGGTTCAAAAATAATAGGTAGCAGAACGAGCGGTGCAAAGGCAAGAACTAAATACATTTAACTTAAATGAAAAGTAGTTTTATTAAAATATATGAGATAAATTGAACCAATGTATCCTACAACATACATTGCCAAAATAAAACGTTAAGGTCCAAATAGTCCTCGAACAACATTTGACCATCATAAACGTCCTAACTTATTATGAATCTGTGAGTGAACAGAGTGTATTGTGCTGTTTCGGAGGTAGCCTGGGCAATGAACCGATTCCTCTTATGGGCAGGCTTTCCAAATCTTTGTGTGGTCAAAAAAGTTTGTGTGTGATGCAAAGTTTGAACGTCCTTTCCCGACGGGAGGTGTCACTGTAGGTCCTGGTGTCATAGAATACGTTAAATTACCTAAACATACAGTTAAACTAAGAATAAGTAAGAAAAAATGAAAGATATTCCTTTACTCCTGAAGCGTAGTTATGAGAAATTTTATTTTTGTGTTTAATGAATCTTTCAAGATCAGGGCCTTTGCAAAAAAACATGTTTATTTTATAACATGCTGCTTACTTTCATAAGTAACGGATATTATTACTAAAATAGAGTATTAAAACAATCTTCTGCTGAGGATACGACTAATTCCGAAAGGCCTTCAATGTTTTAAAATGTGTATTATTAGAAGTGGAAAGTACAAGGTAGGGTACATAATTTTATGAACTTGTATTATAATATTAAATTGCAATAAAAATAACTCTCTTTTAATATGCAGACATGCCAAATTTGATATTTTAAAAAATATATTAGCGTAAATAATTTTTTTCAGTTATTGTCCTACAGAGTGTGCCAATATTCTTAAATGGCAACTTGTTTTTTTTTCATTCTTTATTAAGGAAATACGCACAATTCCTGAACATCATATTTGGGAGTATTGTTCCTTAACAAAATTGTATTGTATTTTTTTTCATAGAAATTGTCTTAATTTCATTTAAACTAACTCACAGACGCAATATATGTCTACAGGCTAACTAAAGTATAATTTCACTTTTATAAAATGTATTTTATGACATGAATACTGTCTTTTTTAAAGTTCCTGATACAGGCCTATAGGAGGTAGCGCAGTCAATGATTTGATCACTCATCCAGGGAGGTCCTCCATATCTTCGTGTTGTCAAAAAAGTTGGCCTATGTATGTGATCCAAGGTTAAAAATCCCTTTCTGACAGCTCGTGTCCCTGAAAAGCCCAGGTGGCGTAGGATACGTAAAATTACTAGAGAGAGAGAGAGAGAGAGAGAGAGAGATAGATATTTCTAACAATATGTATTATAAAATGATTTGTTTTTAATACTAGCGGACCCGGCAGACGTTGTCTTGCTCGAACGTTCAGTTCTCGTGTCATGGCCGGACGATAAAAATATAAGTTACTTTCTTACCATAAAATTCACAAATTAATAAGTTCGAGAGAAAATCCTCATTGTCATATGCTGTGGCTCAAGAAGCGTTCATTATGACGTCACATTATTGTCGAGTGGAACGTCACTAATGCTGACGATTACACATCTGACATAAAAAAATCCTATTATCCTATCGTAGCGTCACCTACCGGGTCTAATTGTGAATCTAACCATCAAACACATACAATTTCATCCAACCGGTCTAGTCGTTTAGGCAGTTTTTAATATCGGATTTCAAGTAAACGTCTACTTCTAATTGTCTAATTTCGCTCATTTTGGATAATATCTACCTTGGTTTATATTAATAGAATATACTGAGTTTCGTTGTAAAACATCGAAAATTGTGACCGCTAGAGCGATTTTTCAATTTTCACTTCAGGTAAACTCCTACACCTAATGGTTTTTGAGGGTCCAATTGTAAATATAAACCATCCAGAAACCGAGTCAAAGAAACACAAAAATTGTCATCAAAATCGGTGCTGTCGTTTAGACAGTTTTAATTTCGGATTTCAAGTAAACCTCCACTTCATATTGTCGGAATTCACTCATTGTTTGACAATACCTACTTCGGTTTATTGTAATAGAATACACTGAGTTTCGTTGTGAAATATCGAAAATTGTGACTGCTAGAGCGATTTTTAAATTTTCACTTCAGGTGAAATCCTATACTTAATGGTTTTAGAGGGTCCAATCATGAATCTAAACCACCCAGAGACCCACTCAAATACACACAAAAAATGTCATCAAAATCGGTCCAGTCGTATAGGCATTTTATTTTAATTTCGGATTTCAAGTAAACCCTCACTTTTAACGGTCGGATTTCGCTGATTTTTGGATAGTGCATACCTCGGTTTATTTTAATAGGATATTCCGAAATTTGTTGTGAAACATCGAAAATTGCGATCGCTACAGCGATTTTTAAATCTTCGTTTCAGGTGAGCTCCTACAACTAATGATTTTAGAACATAATAGTTAACGGCCGAACACTCGCCGCTTCTGAAACCCTGTAGGCCTATATACAAATTTTCACGAAGATCGGTTGAATGGTTTAGAAGACTATAAAGGACAGACATAAATACATACATTCATTTAAATACATATATATATATATATATATATATAGAGAGAGAGAGAGAGAGAGAGAGAGGAGAGAGAGAGAGAGAGAGAGATTGTCAATTTGCAATATTGTACTAATATCTGAATTGATTTCATTGTTACAGGTAACAGGTCTATTGAAGGAGGATGATTATTCATTTATATTGAGATTTTGTGTATTCCTTAATATTTTGTTAGAACATAGCCTATTTAGGGTATATTACTTTTCTTCATAATTTATCTTGAAATAATCCTAATATCTTATGAACTAGTGGCTGTCAACTTCGCCTCTGGTTCCGAACGTCGCGGGTTTATTTACGTACGGTTCCGATTAATTTATAGGGCATAAAAATATGGAAGTTGTAATGCTGAAATAGTAAAAGGACAAATGAGGGTAAATCTACAATATTGAAAATAATGGTGTTTATAGAATGAGAATATAATATCTAATAAAATGTAATGCAATAATCTTCTAGAAGCCTCTTACGATCTCACTGACGAATTTTGTATCTAGCGCTTCATTTAGTCGGCCCAGAGACCTCTTTCCTGTTGGACAATAACGAAGCATGCTGTGGGAACTCGATTTGAACTCATTGGTTTCAAATTATTCAACCATTTGTTCTAGTATTCTTGTATGTAGACCTAATTAATGGCTAGTTCTAAGTGTTGTTCCTTCAAGACATCATTATCCCACTTGGTGTACCCGGCTGTATAACTCATGAATCATTTCACTAGAAGTTATCTTCTCCTTTCCTCAAAGTCCATGCATTACTTCCGTAGCAAAGTACAGGTCGTGCTAATGTTTCGTATAACCATTCTCTGATATATCTCTAGACTAGTGAAGGTTTCATTACCGAATTTATTATTCCCATGATTTTATTACTTACTTACTTACTCACTGGCACTATCGAACCCGTAGGTTCATGGCCGCGCGGACATAAGCTCTCCATACATCCCTATCCTGAGCCAATGCTTTCCAATCATTCCCTGTATAATCTACTTCCCTCAAATCATAGTTAATATTGTTCTCCCACCTCATTCTTGGTCTACCAACTGGGCGTTTTCCTTCTGGCTTTCCTACAAGAAGTTTCCATGCACGTCTCTCATTCCCCATACGCGCAACATGTCCTGCCCATCGCAGTCTACGAGACTTAACTGTTCTTATTATATCTGGCTTCCTATAAAGACCATGTAGTTCATTGTTATGTAGTCTTCTCCATTCACCTGTCTGTTCTCTCTTTGGTCCAAAAATTTTCCTAAGAACTTTATTCTCAAATACTCGTAATCTCCTTTCCTCCCTTAAAGTAAGAGTCCATGTTTCGCACCCATATAATATAACTGGTAGAATAATAGTTTTATACATTTTCAGCTTAGCGTTTTTTGAAAGGAGTTGGGACATCAAAAGTCTCTGCAATGCATAATAGCATGCATTTCCAGAATTGAGCCTATGTTTAATTTCTTTGTGCATCTCATTCCTATTTGTGATTATTGCTCCTAGGTATTTGAATTCAGCTACTTCCTCAAAATTTCCTTAATTTGTCATTAGCTGTCCATTTCCATTATATAATATATTTCCATGCGTGACCCTATATATAGTTTTATTGATATTTACTTCCAGTACCAATTTCTTAGTATTTCTCAGTAGTGTCTGCGTGTAGCCTTTATTATTTCCTCGCTATCGCCCAATAGTACTACATCATCAGCATAAACTAACAGCTTATTAATACCATTCAGTTGTAAGCCTTCCTCATTCTCTAAAGATTTAATGGCATGCTCTAGTACAAAATTAAATAGTAGAGGAGATAATGCATCTCCTTGCTTCATGATTTTATTAAAATAATAATTTTAATTCATATGTCTACTTCATCCAGATATGTTAATGTATATCAAAGATAGGTAACTGAATTTACTCTTTCCATTATTTTGAATCTATACAAAACTTGCTACGTACAGGATATTTTCCATGACTATTTAACTCATGCCCCAAATGGGAGTCAATGACCAATCACGTTTCAATGATTTCTGTTTTACAACCAATCAGAGTCGTGTTTCACGAAATATTTATCAGTGTTAGGATTATCATATATTAAACAAAGCTCCTCCTTTTTAATATTCTGAACAGGTCTGACCGTTATTTTGCAGTGACTGAGCCTATAACAAATACGGCTACCAGATTGTATATAATAGTGCTTACATGTCAACATTTGTAGCAATTGATTATACCACCAAAAAAAGAAACCACTGTTTGCACTTTCTTAAATGTATTTTTTCCCAGGTAATAATCGAGAAAAATATAATTGTCATATTTACATCATACGACATCAAAAATGAATTAATATACAGATTGATGTGTTTCATTTTTTCTCCACTAGAGAGCATTCTTACAATATTGCGTTCCTTTGGCAATAAATAGTATGATCTGGTTGCAGTGATAAAACAAAAGAAGCAGTAGAAGCGTACCTATCGTTTCTCATTTGTTTTCAAACATCGCCGTTTACATAAATATATAAATATTTTAAAATAACTATAGTTAAATAATGATTTGTGGAGTAAACAGCTTAATTTTATTCGTTAAATAGTCCTAACAAATGCCACTCTTGATTTCCAAATTCTCTAGATAAATTCACTCCTCACTTCGTGAGTCGTGAATTTATCGATAATTTGGAAATCACTCGTGGCATTACTTATGAAAAGCCATTATTTTGTTTTTTCTGTATTGATTTTTATATTAACTTGATGCCTATAAAACATGGAAATTCAAATCAGTTTTTGAGGCTTGACTGTTATTATAACAAGTGGTTTGCTATAAAGAGAACAGGAAATCAGATATAATACGAACAATTAAATCCCATAAACTGCGATGGGGAGGATATGTGGCACGATTGAATGGGGAATGAAATAAGAGTCCGGAAACTTCTTATAGGAAAATCGCTCAGTAGGTAGGTAAAGAATGAGGTATGATTAAAAACAATAACCGTGATTTGAGGAAGGTGAATTAAGTAGACGGTATTCGAAAATATTAGATCAGGATAGGAGTATTCAGACAGCATACTGTGACGCACTGTAATAGCAGTGCTTGGATTTCGCGGGTCACAGCGAGGCTAGTGGCCTCCCATTGGTGGAAGTAGATTCGCAAGTCAAAAGCCCGAGCAGATGATCGATGCCTATAGACTTCCACTCCGGAAAGTTCTGTACGCAAACTGGACGCCGAGAAACTTCTTTTCCCGGCTTATATGAATTGGTTCGGGAGTTTGTTAGTTGTGTTGTGATAGCGATACAGTGGACTGTGATCGGAAGAAACTGTAGCAAGTGAAAGCGTTAGAAACTGGAAATAATTGTGTGGTAAACTTTAAAGCAAGATTAATTATTGCAGCAATTTGTAATTGTCCATCCATCCATAGTAATTCTGCCCGAAGGCAGGTCCTTCACTGCAATCATAGCATTTTCATGCTATGTTTGCAGCTTTACTAGGGAATTGTAGGTGTGGTAGCTTCCCGTTGCTTTCCACACCGGTGAAGGATGATGATGATGATGATGATGATAATGATAAGGATGAAGATGATGGCCATATGATTTCGGGGACCGTTTTGGGCCTTAAAGTTTTCCTGACATTCGTCTTACAGGTGAGGAAAAACCCCGATAAAAACCTCACCCAGAAAAACTGCCCCGACCGTGGATCGAACCCGGGCCCGCTGCGTGACAAGGCAGCACGCTACCTCGAGACCACAGCGGTGGACTTTGTAATTGTAATGTCACTTAAAGTTTACAGAATCAAATCAAGTTATTGTGGAATTTTATACGATCATCTGTTCTACTTTATCACAAGAAATCAAGGTGAGAATGACCCCCCAGCAGCGAGCCATAATACATTCGTGCCTCTATGGACCCTTTAGTTTCGAAAGTTCCAGTTATTTAATAACCTTCTTGCGATCTTAATAAATCACTTACCTCAAATTAATTGTTTTGGAGAACTTCTTCAACGATTTAGACATATACTGGACTTTTGATCAGTGGACGGCAATTCAGGTGAATGGAGTGAAGAAGTACGTAATTTTAAAGGTAAAAATATTTACTTTTGCTTTTAGTTTTATAATTAAGCGATGTGGAAAATACACATGGCAACATCATAAATCAAACACAGAAATATTACGTGAACCTAAAGTTGAATCCAATCTCGAAATAAAATACAAAATTTGTAGAAACAAATGTAGACTACAAGCTGTAAGAATGATTAGAGGCGGACATATAAAAATTCAGCCTCATACGTTTGTACTCGTCAGACTCGAAAAATAGTCCGTCAGTTGACTTGAAATTTTTGTCATGCATGTTTTCAGGTAGGCCTATATAGAGTGTTCAGCCGCTATCCAATTATGTTCTAAACCAGCGGTTCCCATCCGTTTTGGACTCGCGAACCCCTTCCACAAGATCTGAGTTGGGTGAACCACTGACTTTTAAATATACATACAGTAGACATGCATAAAATTTAATTCCAAGCAATGGCCTTAATAACCTTAAATTACCTTAACCCTTAACGGTTAAAACCTAAAGTTACTCTAGTTACGGCTTAAAAGTTACAAAACGTGTAGGTCCAATTGTTGCGAAATAAAATGCATTCCTAACGTTGTTACATAACTGTAAATCAGGCATTCGCTGTAAATATTAATTATTGTGGAAATAATATGATAAATTCCCAATGTTATCCTAAGAAATCCATCAAACCCGGCTGAATGTGTACCCGCGACCCTCAGGACTAGAGGCAAGGGACTTAATCCTTATACCACCGAGACAGATTTTACAGCATATAAAAGAACCTCACGCCTGAAAAAGAACTCTCTTAACAAAATTGTTTGGCCCTTTCACATCCAGATTTGAATAGCAGTGCCAATGTCGTAAGATGTTAAAGAAACGATGTTAAATGTAATACTAATCTTACTCTAGGCCTACTAATACTACTGTAGTCCTACATTTAATGTAGGCTATGAACTAGTTTCACTGTTCTTCAGCTACTCCACGAATCACGAACCACTGATGCTGTAGCAGTATATCATTCTGCTTAATGAATGTGATTGCTGTCAAATACTTTTATTTGCAAAAGGTGGAATTATATTCATTATTTTTTCCACAAATTAGGCTAATATTAAAATAGATTCGTTGAACAGTGCACGTTTCGTACTTTTAATGACGTCATAAACTCAGAAACTAATGAAAACAGTGCGACCATTACCTGATACATGGAAATGATAATAAACAAATAATTATACTCCGTAATGTTATGCAAATTTAATCGCTTTTATACAATTTATTTCTACAATATATTTCATCTAATTTAGTTTTAAAATAATTATTTCAAAGAATTACAATTTACGTTACTAAACAATAATCATAACAGAAAATAACTTTATTGACAAGCTTTGGTTTTTTCAGGTTATTCGTGTGAGCAAGCTGAGGTCTCAGTAAGCAATCGCTATCTATCTCTTCAGTTCCTTTGTATCTTACATAATACATGAGATATTGAACTTTTCTCTTTATAAACAAAATTAGAGCATACCGCTCAATTAAGGGGGAGAAATTATATAGTATCCTGCTGGAGTACGGAAATCCTAAAAAATAGCTAGTTAGATTTACTCGAATGAGTCTAAATGGCACAAATAGTAAGGTACGTGCAGTCAAACCGTTTTCAGATAGGCCTACTTTTGAATTTCAGAGTGGGTTAAAGCAAGGAGATGTGCTATCTCTTCTCCTATTCAATTTTGTACTAGAACATGCCATCAAATCTTTAGAGGATGAAGAACGGCTAAGTTAATAAGTTGTTAGTTTATGCTGATGATCTAGTATTATTAGACCTTAGCGATGGGATAAGGACCGTACTAAGGGTCAACATGCACACTGTATTAAGTGACACTAAGAAATTGGGGCTAGAAGTAAACATCAATAAAACTAAATACAATAGAAATAAATTATATAATGGAAATGAACAATTAATGACTGAAGGGAAAATTTGGAGAAGTGATCGAATTCAAATTTCTATATTCCAACCACTGGACCTCCGGCTCTGACGTTTTCACAACAGTTTTGCCGATATAGATATTCAGTGCGAGGGGCCGCTTTATATATGCGGTTAGCAAAAATACAGCTGACAACATCTCAACAATTTCAAACCTTACTAGCGCGCTACAGTGGCGTCAAGACCGGTGATTTGTTGTGGCAGACATCCACGACCACTTCAACTGTTTCCTTATTGGCAGTAGAATGAGAGTTTCTCCTATTACCCCCGTACAACCTAAACGTCAGAGCTGGGGATCCAGTGGCTGAATTGTAGGAACAATAATTACAAAGAAGAATCAAATGCAGAAATAAATTAAACACCGTTTCAATACTGGAAAACATGCTATTATGCATTACAAGGACTCTTGTCCCAAATTCTCTCAACACATGAAACTAAAAATATATAAAATTGTTATTCTTCCAGTTATATTATATGGATGTGAAACATGGACTCTTGCTTTCAGGGAGGAATAATTGAGAATAAATATCTGATGAAAATGTTTAACCTAAAGAGAGATAATCAGACAGGCGATTGGAGAAGACTTACATAACAGTGAGATACATGAGCTTTATGGTAAAACATACTAACAGTTATGTCTCATAGACTGCGATGGGCAGGACATATGGCACGAATGGGGAATGAAAGAAGGTAATGGAAAGTCGCTTAGGAAAACCAGAGGGAAGAGCACCAAGTAGGCAGGCCAAAAATAAGTTGGAAGAATTGCATCAACGATGATCTGAAGGATGTAGATCATACAAGGATGATTGCAAAACATTAGCACCGGATAGAGATGTATGGAGAGCTTATGTCTTCGCGGCCATGAACTTAAGTGTTCGATAGCACCAATATGTTAGTTATTAACAAATCCAAATTGCTGTGATTGGTTTTATATATCGATTTTACATAGGTATTACTATATCTGTGCTTCAAGTTTAGGCTATATTTCGTTTTTTTACACGCTTTATATTAGCTTCACCTGTGTCTATCTATCTATCTATCTATCTATCTATCTATCTATCTATCTATCTATCTATCTATCTATCTATCTATCTATCTATCTATCTATGTAACGGAATCTTTCAACGCGATTTTCACCCACTTAAAATCATTGGATCGACTTGAAACTTTGTATAATTATAGAGGACCCGTGACAATACAATAATTTCATATTTATTTTCTAAAATCCTGGCCATAATCATCAGAAAATAAAAAAAAACGTGTTTTTGTATCAATTTAACGGAATCTTTCAACGCGATTTTCACCCACTTAGAAACATTCGATCGACTTGAAACATTGTGTACGTGTAGAGGACCCGTGACAATACAATAATTTCATATTTTGTTTCTAAAATCCTGGCCAGAATCATCCGAAAATCAAAAAAAATGAAAACTGGTATAATAGGTTGCGGACTTGTCGAGTTTTTAGTCAATCGTTGTAAGAGCTCTGTTGGTAGAGCAGTGAACTCTTAGTGGTATATAATTTCAGTAATCCATATGTCGCTAGTTCAAATCTGGCTAGGAGCGTTTCTTTTATAGAAGAGTATTACTTTTAGCTCATACTACAATAGTATCGAATTTAAAGATATTTACATTTTTATCTTATTCTGTAAAATATTAAAACTAAAAAATAAAAAATAAATAATAGTTTTAAAAAACTAAGAGAACACGCTTTATTAGAAAACTAAAAAATGAAAAATAATTTTAATTTCCAATACGCTTGGGATAAAATAAAGTGGTCAACAAAAAAATCATCTCCAACACATATAGAATAAAATTAGAGTTATCAACAAAAAGAAAATAATTTTACCATCAAAAGCGTGGGGTGCTCTATATCAATTAATATATTTGATAATAAACAGATATTGGTAAAAGTAAGCTCTCTAAGAAGAAAATGTAAAAATCACCCCACGCTTTTGATGGTAAAATTATTTTCTTTTTGTTGATAACTCTAATTTTATTCTATATGTGTTGGAGATGATTTTTTTGTTGACCACTTTATTTTATCCCAAGCGTATTGGAAATTAAAATTATTTTTCATTTTTTAGTTTTCTAATAAAGCGTGTTCTTTTAGTTTTTTAAAACTATTATTTATTTTTACCACGCTTTATATTAGCTTGACCTGTATCTATCTATCTATCTATCTATCTATCTATATCTATCTATCTATATCTATCTATCTATATCTATCTATCTATATCTATCTATCTATATCTATCTATCTATATCTATCTATCTTACTATCTATCTATCTTACTATCTATCTATCTTACTATCTATCTATCTTACTATCTATCTATCTTACTATCTATCTATCTTACTATCTATCTATCTTACTATCTATCTATCTTACTATCTATCTATCTTACTATCTATCTATCTTACTATCTATCTATCTTACTATCTATCTATCTTACTATCTATCTATCTTACTATCTATCTATCTTACTATCTATCTATCTTACTATCTATCTATCTTACTATCTATCTATCTTACTATCTATCTATCTTACTATCTATCTATCTTACTATCTATCTATCTTACTATATATCTATCTTACTATCTATCTTACTATCTATCTTACTATCTATCTATCTATCTTACTATCTATCTTACTATCTATCTATCTTACTATCTATCTATCTTACTATCTATCTATCTATCTATCTATCTATCTTACTATCTATCTATCTAACTATCTATCTATCTATCTATCTATGTAACGGAATCTTTCAACGCGATTTTCACCCACTTAAAATCTTTGGATCGACTTGATAGTTTGTATACTTGTAGAGGACCCGTGACAATACAATAATTTCAAATTTATCTTCTAAAATCCTGGCCATAATCATCAGAAAATAAAAAAAAAGTGTTTTTGTATCAATGTAACGGAATCTTTCAACGCGATTTTCACACACTTAGGAACATTGAATTGACCTGAAACTTTGTATACGTGTAGAGGACCCGTGACAATACAATAATTTCGTATTTATTTATAAACTCCTGGCCAGAATCATACGAAAATCAAAAAAATGAAAACTGGAATAATAGGTTGCGGACTTGTCGACTTTTTAGCGAATCGTTGTAAGAGCTCAGTTGGTAGAGTAGTGTATTCTCGGTATATAATTTCAGTAATCCATACGTCGCTGGTTCAAATCCGGCTGGGAGGGTTTTTTTATAGAAGAGTATTACTTTTAGCTCATACTACATTAATATCGAATTTAAAGATATTTACATTTTTATCTTATTCTGTAGAATATTAAAACTAAAAAATTAAAAATAAATAATAGTTTTAAAAACTAAAATAACACGCTTTATTAGAAAACTAAAAAATTAAAAAATAATTTTAATTTGCAATACGCTTGGGATCAAATTAAAGTGGTCAACAAAAAAAATCATCTCCAACACATATAGAATAAAATTAGAGTTATCAACAAAAAGAAAATAATTTTACCATCAAAAGCGTGGGGTGCTTTTTATGATTTTTACATTTTCATCTTAGAGAGCTTACTTTTACCAATATATGTTTATTATCAAATATATTAATTGATATAGAGCACCCCACGCTTTTGATGGTAAAATTATTTTCTTTTTGTTGATAACTCTAGTTTTATTCTATATGTGTTGGAGATGATTTTTTTGTTGACCACTTTAATTTGATCCCAAGCGTATTGCAAATTAAAATTATTTTTAATTTTTTAGTTTTTTAAAACTATTATTTATTACTGTTAAAGTTATATGACAGTACTTTATAGATCGTATAAACATAGTAGAAACCCACTGTAATATAAATGGTAAACTATCGTCAAATTAACCTCTAATTTATTTTGTATAAATGTAAATGAATGTTTTCTACTCGGTAACTCACGTAAAAAAATTATAACTCTCAGAGTCAGTTGTATCACATAAAACCTCAATTGGAGTTCAATAAAAATATTTTATTTATTTTTTCGTTATTAATGTTGTAATTTATTGGGGCGATCTTACACCAGTTATAAATCCTTTAAAACCGTTAGTTTCATACAAAATGTTAGTCGTCCTTTATTTTTGATACAATACATTTTCTTTACAATCCTTCCATCAGTTTTGGCGCTTCACAATTCGCCCATGTTTCTTTTTTTATCGCTTGCTGAAATACTTCAATTTTCACTTGCTCAGAAATTGTCGTCTCTCAAATCATCTCGGACTTCACATACAGACTTCCGCTTCACTATTGACTTCGCACGTTGACTCACAACTCACATTTACAACTATAATCCTGCTGAGGTCACCTGTCCTATCTTATATAAGACTGTGAAGGCGCGACAGAAGATACAAGAGAGACCGAGAACAGCCGGCTTGAACTCTGGACAAGCTCCACCTAAACATCTTCGGAAGGATCGCTATGGCCTGCCGTTTGCGCCACCTGTCGAGAAGCTCCATCCCATACCCAACCGAAGTTGCGGACCACTAACTGCTACACCTCTCTAGACGCATTCAGAAGACCAGCCACGGGCCATCCACCAATCAAAACGTCGAGAAACGTCACCCCAATACATCTGGAAGTTTTGCCCACAGGCGCCACTACGCCCCGTCACAATATTAATTTGCGCCCGAATGTGAATTAATCTTTAAAATAACATTTTATTTGTTACAATTCCACTTTAGGACTAAAGAGAATAACCTCAAACGTACTAGCTCACTGGCACTGTCGAACCTTTAGGTTCATGGCCACGCGGAAATAAGTTGTCCATATATCCCTATCCTTGTAATGTTTTCCAATCATCCACTATATAATTTACTTTCCTCAAATAATAGTTAATGTCTTTCTCCCACCTCATTCTTCCCTTATCTACTGAGCTCTTTCATTCCGGTTTACCTACAACGAGGTTTCATTCCCCAATTCGTGTCATATGCCCTGCCCATCGCAGTCTACGAGACTGTTATACCATAAAGATAATGTAGCTCATTGTCATATAGTCTTTTCCATTCGCTTGCATTTTCATTCTCTCTTTGGTCCGTAAGTTTTCCTAGAAACTTTATTCTCAAATACTCGTAATCTTTTCTCCTCCCTTCGAGTAGGGGTCCATATAACTGGGAGACAGGTACGTATCCAGGGAGGGGGCTTAAGGGACTACAGCCCCCCCGAAATTTTCAGGGGGAATGTAATTTTTTTTTTCAGATTAATAAAAATATCACTGTGTACAACGCAATCCACATCAAAGTTATTTTTTATTTGCTCTATTTTAATATATAACTGAATAAAGGTAGCTGTAAATAATTTTGATTTATTCACTTAAATGGATCCGTATCACTAAGCCAAGAACGAAATAAGGAGGGCTGACCTGCGAATAGCTTTTTGTTTTGTCATAGACGTGAGGTTGGCAGCTATGGTAGCTGCCTTTGCTCTTTACGAAGCCGCATCTACCAATAACAGAGTAGTTCTGGACGATTCGCCAACTAGAGCGTCACAACAGAACAGGTGAGAACTTTCTAGATGTAAACAGCTGTGTTATTCCAGCCTCGGGCGCAACGTTTCATTACTCAATCACAAGACAACTAGGAATTCGCGGGAACTGGTGAAGGCAATGAATGTTACTCTATTTGTCTAAATCGTTTGGTGTTTAGGTTGTAAAAGAGATGATTTTGACTGAAATCTTGTTCTATACTTTTCATTATTGAAAAATTCTACAATATTAGCCATGTTTTTGATTCCCTAGTTTTCCTATCAAAATGAAACGAAGTCAAACGAGCATAACCTCATTCTTCAAAAAACCTAGAGAGGAAGACATTTTATCTGCAGGCAAGTTTTACTCGGAACAATAATAATATAGGCCTATTGCTTTTTTAAATAGACTATATGTTTGAAGTTTACGATGAAGAACTGTAAGTAAGTTTTAAAAGCTTATACTTAAAGTTTCCTTATATTTATACTGACTTTTTAAATTGTACTGTTTACATCATTCAAATTCTCTGGAAATCCTTAGCAATTTTCTGTAATTTATTTTAACTATACATTTTTAAATAGTTTCATGTTCATGTAAAAACACATGAAACATAAAAAACTCTATGAAAAACGATTATATACTGTATGTTTATTTAAAAACTTGATAGCTCATTTATGTTGCACTTGGTCAAATGTATAGCTCATTTCTATTGCACTTTGTAAAATTATAAGTTAAGTACAATCTTGAATAATAGAACTTTCTAGCCCGGCTTATTAAGAAGAACAACACAATTAAGTTTTTTTGTAAATGATTTTGTATCAGCTATGTTAAAAATATATTGTGTTGGCTGTGACAAATAGAATTCACCATCCCTCACTCTTTCCCGTTTGTATATTATCCATTAGACAACTAATTAATTTGTTTGGATTTCAGGTGCGGATTATTCTACTCCTTCCAAAAGCAGTACATCAGATGCACATTGCTCAATTCAAGAAAAAGTAGTGAAATCCTTAAACAGTGATAAAATCTCAGATATTTCTACAACTTGTGGGTCTACATGGCACACAGAGTCTTTTGATATAGGAACATTCAGAGAGACTGTCTATATGACAACACAAAGAAAAAACTCTTCAGTCAGTGATTCTTCCAAAACAGTCCTACGTATTTCCTTCAAACGAATATAAAAGTAAAAAAAGACGATTACAGGAAAATTGGATTACAGACCCTACCTCAGGATTTGCTTTCCTTGCCTATTCCAAAAAAGAAGATGCAGTTTATTGCAAACCGTGTTTTTTTGTTTTTTTCATGAAAATGTTGGAAAAGGAGCTCACGAGGCTACTGGAAAATTAGTAAGTATTGGTTTTAGAGATTGGAAGAAAGCTAAACAGACATTCATGAAGCACTCCACTACAGAGTATCACAAGGCTTATGTTGTTTATGCATAACAGTTCAATAAGATCATGTCACGAAAACAAATGGATGTTATTTCTCAGATTGACACACAGATGCAAGGAAAAAGGACGAAAATGGATTTGCACTAATACCGATAATTGGAACAATACTCTTTTATGCTGAGCAAGAGCTGCCTCTTAGAGATGTAGACAGTGGGCCCCTCTCCTTAGAAAAACCAGACAAAAAAGGTGGGAAATTTCGTGCTTTGCTACGGTTCAGAACATGTTCTGGAGACGAAAATCTGAGAAGGCATGTCATCAATTGCGGGAAGAATGCTAATACATAAGCTCCGAGATACAGAAAGAGATCATTCAAATCTGCTCAAATTTAGTTACAGAAGAGATTGTTTCTAGAGTCAACAAGTTTGATTGCTTCGCAATACTGTCTGATGAAACTATAGATGTTTCGGCAACGGAGTAGCTTTCATTATGTCTTCGCTATGTAGACTTAAAAGACGACTTACCTATAGTCCGAGAAGATTTTGTAGGATTTGTACCAATATACAACCAATCAGCACAAAATATCACAAAAGTTATCTTGAAAAAATGTAAAGTTGAAATTGGATATGAACAAGTTTGTAGGTCAAGGCTACGATGGAGTTGCCACTATGGCTGGCCATCTAACTGGAGTTCAAAATAAGGTTTGAGAAAAATATCCCAAAGCAAGGTACTTCCATTGTGCTAGCCATCGATTGAACCTTCCTTTGAGTGACACGTTTTCAAACTCTTCTGTCAGAAATTCCCTCGGAACAATAAAAGGAATAACATTTTTTTTAGAAATAATACAAATGCTAACAATGTTTTGCAGGTAAACATCAGCGTTCATGTGCCAGAAACTAAGAAAAAAGGATGACGTGATTATGTGAGACTCGTTTCATTGAAAGACACGACAGTGAATTGACAATTGTTGATCTATTTCAGCCAATTGTAGTTAGCTTAGAAGAAATTGCGGAGAAACCAATGAAAATCTCTTCTTCAGCATCTAACTTTTTACCTGCAATTGAAAAAAGTGATTTTATTGTCAGTCTGTTTGTTTGTGAAAAACTGTTTAGCCTTACTTTGCCCCTGTCAATCTTCTTCAGGAAAAAAAAATTGGACATGGCGTCAACTATGAACCACGCCAAAACATTGTTTAAATCTCTAGAAATTTAGAGAAAAGATGCAAAAAATAAGTTTGCCTCATCAGAATCACTGTCTGAAGAAATAGTTCATTATGACTTGACAGTTCCTCGGTTAAGTTCAAGACAAACGAATCGAGCAAATCCAGAGACTAACTCGGTAGAAGATTATTTTAGAGTAACAGTATACATACCATGTGTTGAATCACTTCTACAGACCATAACAGACAGATTCATATCTAATGAATATATTTTAACCAGTTTCCAAGTTCTCCTTCCTGGATTCACAGATCCTGACAAAGTAAACCATTTCGAAAAACTGTCAGATGATAATATATCACTTGCTGCTATTAAAGCTGAATACATATTGCGGTGTAATATAATACCATCAATTAAGAAAGGTATCGAAGTACTTAAAGTCTTGGAAATGTGTGACAAAACATGTTATCGGTCAATCAATTTCCTTTTGACAGTGTTAGCTACCCTACCAATAACAACATGCAGTGTGGAAAGATCTTTTTCAACCGTGAAAAGTGTGTCTAGAAGTTTGATGACAGATCAAAGACTGAGTGCACTAGCGACGATTTCCATTCATCGGGACATCACTATCAAACCGGACAAAGTGTCGATAAATGGCTGGGGAGAAGAAAATAAGATTGTTGCTGTAAATTAAAATGGGGTCATAAAACTTACAAAAAGAACAAAATTATCTAATAAACAATGTTTACTACTTTGATTTTCAATGTATTAGTAATCTGCCAAGAAACATTTTTAATGTAAATAAATAAACTGAAATGTTTATTTTAACTGTTATTGTTATTCATTCCATTATACCCATATTTTTTATACACATTGGGTTTTATTAGGGCGGATTCTCTCACTCCGACTCAGCCCCCCCCCCCCCAAATGAAAAATCCTTCCTACGTGTCTGCTGGGAGAATAACAGTTCTGTAAGAGAATGGCCTCTATTACAAAATTTATACTTGCACAACATGTACAAATATTAATTTATTTGCATATATTTTAACTCTATTTAGATATCTTGGTAATGGAAGAAGTGGAAGAGCCAGACCTAGAGAAAGTTGGATAGATGGAGTGAGGAGAAGTATGAAAGCTAGAGATTTGAGGGAAGGATATGCTTTAGACAGGAATCTCTGGCGACAAATCACTTTAGGTTGAAGGAGAGACACTGTATTGTGGAATATTCCTAATAAAAAATCATAAAAAGATGTATGATGATTAACCGACACTGCAATCTACGCAAGACTTCTTGCTCAAATGCTATTCTGTTTGTATGGATGTGCAGACACGTTGGACAATGTACGAGAGTTAATATGGCAGCTAAATCATCAATTCTACAGCCGATAGAAATCGAAGCAAAATATATATCGTATGTTATTATAGCATTTCTATAAAACATTTTCGAAAGATAGCATCGGACATGCCATTTCAGTCAAACAAATCCTCACTCTCAACTGTCCGATTTTGCTGATTAATAAACTCGATATCACTTTTCTTCTTGAAATGTTACATGCAAGTTCCGTTGCTGGAAAATAAACATTACATGTAATAGAGTGAATTTAAATTATGACTTCCAGGTAAAACACTCTCGTCTAATGGTCGAATTTAGTTGTTTTTAGATAATATATTTATCGTTTCATTTTTATAGCATTTACCGAATTTCGTTGCGAAAAAATGAAAGTTGCAGCCAATAGAGTATTTTTTAAATTTTCGGCTCAGTTGAACCCCCTCCTATTATCCGATCTCTCTGGTAACTAACTCGACCTTAGTTTTCTTAATTGATTCCTGTATGTCGAGTTTGATTCCGGGAAAATATATTGATCGCTAGAGATTTAAAAGTCTCAACCCCCATACACGCACATTCAGTTATGATCGTTGAATATTTGTTGTAACATTTAAAAAAAATATTTTATGGGAACAACCACAATTATTTTATTCCTTCGGAATTCGCTAAAAATTAACTATAAAAATAGAACAATCTGTGTAATAATAATTATTATATATCTATATATAGTCATATATATAACAATGAACTACATGGTCTTTATAGGAAGCCAGATATAATAAGAACAGTTAAGTCTCGTAGACTGCGATGGGCAGGACATGTTGCACGTATGGGGAATGAAAGACGTGCATGGGAACTTCTTGTAGGAAAGCCAGAAGGAAAACGCCCAGTTGGTAGACCAAGAATGAGGTGGGAGAACAATATTAACTATGATTTGAGGGAAGTAGATTATACAGGGAATGATTGGAAAACATTAGCTCAGGATAGGGATGTATGGAGAGCTTATGTCCGCGCGGCCATGAACCTACGGGTTCGATAGTGCCAGTGAGTAAGTAAGTATATATAGTCATATTCAACGAAATTTGAAAAACAAAACTTTTTAACTTGTTGAATATTGGATACGGTTCTATATTGTTGCTAATAGAATGACGCCATTGAATTTTAATTGGTACATACTGCATATTAATTATTACTCAATATAATGTTGATTCGCTAAAGCAAATGGCTCTCAATAACTGGCCTTGGTTTATGGATGAGACTGGAAATCTGAACATCCCTATTAATTCAACCACATTCCAAATAGAGCTTAGCTTTCTGGAACTAGACTACTGCTGTTTCATACGTACTCATTGCCATACATTGACAAAAGAACATGTGGTTATATTTAATTCATAATATTTACATGGAAACAATTAAATTAATGATAATAGGAAATCAGTATCTTTGAAGATAAAGACGGCGAAAAATTCAATGGTATTAATAAGCTGTTGGTATATATGATGTAATATTTTTAGGCGATAGCAAAGATATATTAAAAGCCAACATTCTATTAAATAACATTAAGATATTGGGGCTGGAAGTTTATATCGGTAAAACAAATTATATGCTTGTACAAGGAAATACATTGTTTAATGAAATTATCACAATTTAAGATGATTTTGAAGAAATGGCTCAATTTAAATACGTGGGATCAATAAATACAAACAGGAATGAGGTGCAGAAAAAATAAATAAAAACTCAACCCTGATACCTAACCTGTAATATGCATTACAGAAACTCTTGTCATCCCAATTTCTCTCAAAAAGTTTATGAGTATGAGTAATGGTATCTATATCGAATCTTATTATATTTTCCGCTATTATATTTACTATTGCCTTTTGTCGATTATCAATGAATTCTTTCTAATCACAATATTATTCAAACTCTACAAGCATCTATCATAACTACTAAGATGTAGGATTATAGCTTTCCAATGATTCATTCAACTTTAATACATTAATAAATCAAGATCGCGACAAAAAATGAATAGGGAGAACCGATAAACAATACTGAACATAACAAAGCAGAGAGTCTACGTGCTGGGCCTGACATTACATAGACCTGCTTCATTTCCTAAACTATAAACATTGCTAGTTTTAAACATATTAAACAGATTTACTTTAAATGCCTAAAAACTGATTTATCGTAATTCTAACTATAATCATGAGTGAGGACTTTAGCGGAAAGTGAACTAAGTACTTTATCTAAACTTATTGTAGAAAGGATTCTCTTGCAAGCATAGAAAGAATTACCAACAGCATTTAACTAAAATAAAAGTATATTTAATGCAAAAATGAGTCATTAAATAAATATGTAAATTAACAATGGCTAATGTTTAGTTAACAGTGGCTAATGTTGAGTGATTCCGTGTTATGTGGCCGTGGTCCATTACTGGAGTTCCTACCAGTCGTTTCTCCCTCAAATGCGGAGGACACCTTCAGTGGCGAGTACTTCTAGGCGTGTTTCCTGGTCGGAGGCTCGACTGTGAATCACTCAACATTATGATTACCGGCCGTTAAAGCCTGCATTCAACTAATAATAATGGCTGTACGCCAAATACAAAGAAGAATGAAAATTAAACATACTTTAAACGTGTCTTCTCCTAATAAATACAAACATAAATATAATAATAAATCATTCCACGCAATCTTTTAGATTTATTTATTTATTTAGATTTATTTATTTAGCCTGGTGGAGATAAGGCCATGTGGCCTTCTCTTCTACTCACCAGGGCAAACATATATTACATCAGATAACATACAATAACAATCATAATCAACTTAAGACGGTGACTCTTTACAGCCAATAAACAAAATCAACTCAATGTAAATCTTGTAGTGACCGAGGGACTCGCAACTTGAAATCCCTCGCCAAACCAAAGGTTCCGATACTCGAAGAAGACTTCAGAGGACTGAGTGAAGACTGCCTGAAGACTGCTTAACTTCTCGTTTCGCTAAACATGGACCTTTTCTCTCGCGCAAGACAGGCGCGCAGAGAGGGTGGAGAAGGGTATATTCAGGAAAGCGAGAAAACGGAAAAGAGGCACAGATCACAGCAACGTACAACTAAGTCACGGCAACATAGACGAAAAATCACACTTGCACTGACTGACTGATAAATGGCAATGACTGGCATTGCCCAGTGTGCCGCTTTTTGGGAACCAGTTGAGGTCCCTTGGCGGCCAAACACCATTGTGTTTATTCAATAGGGGTTTAGTTCCTTAGCCCTTGCTGTCTCGCGGCTTATGTGTTCAGCCGGAATAACCGTAGCAGGTATGGATGATATGAGGATGGTCCCTCACCAGAGCAGGGTCATCATAAACCATAGTCGCCGGACAAGCAGAGAGTCCGAAAGCCGGCGACATGGAGTGAGCCACACTACTCTAGCTGGAATCCAGCACACATATCATGGAAGTGGACCATCATCGGGGTCTCTGGTGAATATGTTTCGGTGTACAGCACGTCGCTGTAGCACATGCCCTATATTGCGAACAATTGGATTCTCATGATTTTTTATATGTTCAAACATATGCATAACCCTTTTTTCAATTGTATCGGCAATATAGGGCATCTGTGCTTGATCGTGAAGTACTGAGATCCTAGTGCGTAGTGGAGCTGAAAGTATTATTTTTAAGCATTTATTTTGTATTATTTGTACTTTTTTCTTATGTCCAGCAGCTAGGATACTCCAGGCTTCACAACCATACAGCAACATGCTGCGGATCGCAACTTGATATAAAGTAAGTTTGATCCTGGTAGATAGCATAGGCGACTTGAAAAATGGATATAAAAGTGCAATGGCAGCATTTGCTTTATGTTTTAGATTTCCAATATGAATTTTGAACGTAAGCTTGGAATCCAAATGGATTCCAAGATACTTGACTGAAGTCTCTGGACGGAGTCTAAGAGTTCCTAAGGTGAGTCGGGCAGGAGTGCGCCTGTGGGTTTTTGCAAATACAACGAATTTTGTTTTATTTGCATTTAATTTTATATTCCACAGACGCATATAGGATTGGACTGTGTTTAGGGCAGTTTGGACCACACGAATGTGGAACGGTACGGCACGAAAACGTGTCTGATAAAACAGACACGTATCATCAGCAAAGGATGCGATATTTACGCTAGGAAAGGTAGGGAAGTCGGAAACATAAAGGCTATATAGGATAGGTGAGAGTACTGCACCTTGAGGAACTCCCGCCAAGAGGGTCTTACAGTCAGAATTATACCCACTAACCGACACATAAAATTGTCGGTTAGTGAGGTATTTAGCTATCAATTTAATTAAATGAGCCGAAATGTTGAATTTGATAAGTTTGTAAATAAGTCCATTTATCCAAGTCGTATCAAAAGCTTTCTCAATGTCAAGAAATATTGCCACAGTACTTCTCCTAGAGTTGAAGCCCGTAACAACATGGTCAACCAGTCTTGCAAGCTGCAGCGGAGTGCTATGTGCTTTTCTAAAACCAAACTGATGAGTAGGAATAAGGTTCCTCTCAGAAATTGCAATTTTCAATTGTGCCAAAATAATTGTCTCCATAATTTTGCCCAGCACTGGTAGCAGACTGATTGGACGCAAGTTGTCCGGTATGGTTGGGTCTTTACCAGGTTTAGGAATAGCGATTACCCTTGCTTTCTTCCATACTTCCGGGAAGTAATGGAAACGAAAGCAAAGGTTCACTATTTGTAGGAATAGGAGTAAGGTTTTTTCAGGTAAGTGTTTAATGGCCAGATTAGAAATCTGGTCATGACCAGGGGCACGGTGGGACGGGAGGTTATGTACAATAGCTTTGAGTTCACAAAGCTGTACATCAGGATGGGGTATAGGAATAGGTGTCTCTAGAAAAGTACTGATTGTATGTTGCACCTCAGCTTCGTGAGTCGGTGTTGTAAGCTCATGAGGTCTAAACCGGTTCGCGAAATTGTCGGCCAGAACCCGGGCCTTCTCCCTAGGGAGATACGCCCAAGTTCCGTCCGACTGGATGGCTGAGGGAGGAGGCGGAGCTCGACTCCTTTTGATGCGTTTTATTATCTCCCATGGTGGAGTCTTTTGTCTGAGAAATGCTGAAGGGAAGAATCCCAATCAGCATTTCTCAGCTCTTTTAGCCGGTTTTTGACCAAATGAGCATAGTGATTGTATTGCTGTTTGTGATGGGGAGCTCCGAAATCGCGGTACCATTTCTGGTACTGCCTTTTTAGATTTAAATAATTTTGAAGTGCTGGATCGTTATATTTTGTTCGCGTAGAGTAGTTGTATTTGTTCGCGTTGTTGTAGCAAGTGTAATGGCCGTTTTAATAGTGGCCTGTAGGTTAAGGACAGTGTGTTCTATTTGTTCCGTAGACTCGACAGAGAGTGTAGGCATAACCCATTGGTTAAGCATGTTAGTGTAACTCTGCCAGTCTGTGCAATGATGTTGTAACTGAAGTGGGGAGGACAATAAAAATGTGGATGAAATTTTAAAAAGTATTGGCGTGTGATCAGAGTCAAGTGCGTCTGTAACAGTAGTGATGTGTGTGTGAAATAGGGACATTCTTCGATAGAACAATGTCCAAAATATCGGACGTGAGACCGTAGGGGTGTTGGAAGAATAGTGTGTGTTCCCTTGGAGCAGAGATTTCAATGTTATGAAGTTGGCAGTAGTTTTGAAGGATTGTACCAGAGACATTCTGGACACGACAATTCCAATAACGATGTTTAGAATTAAAATCTCCCGCAAGCAGATAGCTTGGGGAGATAGAAGTGAGGATATCTAAGTCGTGTCTTGTCAGAAGTCTTCGAGGAGATTTATAGATTGCTGCTATGAATAATGTTTCGCGGTCTGTGATCGGTAGGAAGATGCCCGTGGCTTCAATAAATTGAAGTCCCGGGATTGGGGCCACCCTATGGCCAATGGACGTTTTGATACAGATGGCAGTGCCTCCAAGGGGACCATCAAGACGGTCATTCCTATACGTGTAGTACTGCGGAATTTGGAATCTCATTCTTGGTTTTAAGTGCGTTTCGTTCAGAAGAAGAATGTCTATATCTCTTGTTTGTATAAAAGTAATTAACTCATGAATCTGATCGGATACACCATTGGCATTAAATGCCATAACATTGAGATAGCTTTGTGAAGGGTGCCTAGCCATCTCCGAAACATGAGTTCACCAGATTAGTCAAGAACACAAACCTCTCCATGGGTGTCGTCAGACCACTCAGCAGAGGCTGAATGTCATGGAAAAGTTTCTGTCCTTGACCTGTCATAGGTAGGGCAGACACAGGCCTTGACTGACGTGGGGCAGTGCCTGTAGTTGGTTTAACTGTGATGCCAGAGTTAACCATGGAACTGTAAGAGACTGTAGGATTAACTGGTTTTGTTGTGAAAGTTCTAGGTTGGGATGCCGGGGTTGTTGGACTTGGGTTTGGTTTTCTTTTTTCATAAATTTCTTTTGCTTTTTTATAGGCTTCACAACCCCGGTAGGAAGCGGGATGTCCCTCTTCCCCACAGTTTGCGCACTTTAGCAGGCTTTTATCCGTGAGTGCCGCAGTTCTCACCGGACACTCACGATGACTATGGGTGCCTGCACAAATGACACAAGATGGGGTTAAGGAACACCCCATGAAAGTATGGTTAAACTTCTGGCATCGGAAGCACTGCTTCATGCCAGCTCTAGGCCTGTATGGTTCAACAGCTACCACTGTCAAACAGAGGCGGTTAAAAGTTATATATTTCCCTACCCGCATCATTGTTCTGAAGTTCAAGGATGTACAACGGTAAGGGAGTATAAACTTCTCCTTCTTTTTTCGTGATTTGTTTAACAGAAATTATAGGATATTCTAACTCTTTTAGTTCTTCCTTGACTTCGTCAGCAGTGATGCTGGAGGGAAGCCTCTTTAGTACAGCCCTCAGAGGCAGATCTTTTTTCAATTGGAAAGTGTAAAATTCTTTCTTTGTATTTTTGAAATATTCTTTGAGTAGATGAAAGTCGCCTCCGAGGTAGCGTAGTAACGCAAACCGTCCTGGGTTTTAACTACTTTTACATCCTTTTCAAATTTTCCCTTTAATTCTCTATTCATTTTGAAAAGGTCACCATGCCCAATCACCGTTATTGGCGGTGGGCGTGGTTCCCTTTTCGGCTGTGGCATTACTTGGGCCTCCCTGGACGGTTGGTCACCACGCTTGGTAGCTGCTGGAGTCTGCGTATCCCGTGATGGTCCAGCCTGAGGAGCCTGAGGGTCGACAGTGTCCATTTCTTCTGATAGATCAGATAAGATTGAGAATTTATTTTGTACGGGCACAGTCGACACCTCACTTGGCTGTGATGTGACCGTAGTTGCATTATTTGGGGATGGTTTCTCTTTTTTGGAACTAGTATTCCTGTTTATATTTGAACTTTTTTGTGATGGTCTTTCTTTTTCTTGTATTTTGATCTTTTTTGATTCTGGCAAATATTCATTAGTAGGAATTTCGTCTGCACCTGTGAAAAAGCAGGATACAGGAATTTCCATGAGTATTGTTTTCAATTCATGAAGCATTTTTTCAAAATAATCTTGATTAGATTTCATATTGGTTTTTACTTCATTTAACCTTTTTAGGCAATCATAGGTCACATCACGAGCCAGTTCGGACCTACCGAACTTTGAGAACGTGCTTATGTAATTGATAACTATAACGATGGCACCACGCACCTCGCTAGCTACCTGTATGTATTTTGATTCAGGTGAATCATTTTGGTCTACTACATATTTCTCAAATTTTTTGAGCGCAGTTTCCCAAAGTTCGTAGGCCGAGGGCTCCTCATACTCAAGGTCCATAACCTGCTCGGTACTCACGCTTTTTAATGCTGCAGCCATGATGAGACTGTCCAGCACTGATTCACTTTTACTCTACTAGCACTAAACTGAACTGGACTGCAATAAACTGAACACAGTAAGCCAGTAGACTAGGCTTAAACAACGCACTCACAGTTAAAAGAGTTGCCTTGCAGGAACTAAACACCAATTGTATAAACACAACACTGAAAAATTTCACTGAAAAACACTGAATATTTTTTAGTGGGTGTGGCCGCCAGGCCCCACCCGGAAAAAAGCGACACGCTGCACAACACCAATCACCAATTCACTTTTTTCAGCCAGAAATCAGAAGAAAAAATTTCAATCTGCAACTAGTAGTAGAAGGAGGCAAAAGCCCGAGCAGTAGCGCTCAAGACACCAAGGGAGGCCACAGGTTGCCCACCAGTTGGCGTTGGCTCGTCGGTGATCCCTACTACCCGGTAACAAGAGCTGGCGTTGCCGTCAACAGGAAAGCTTACGTACACGATGAATCTAGGATGCCGTGACTACACTGATTCACTGCCATTCATCCATCACACTTGCACAATACAGTACTCAATATATATATATATATATATATATATATAAAGATTATTCTTCCAGCTATATTACATTAGATGTGAATCAGAGTTTCTAATTTTAAGGGAGGAAAAAATATTACAAGAATTTGAGGGTAAGGTTCCTAGGAGCATCATTCTCATCATTCTACATTGAGCTTCTAAAGATACAACATCATTGAAACTCTCCTAGAACTTCGTGAATCGGCTCCGCCGATACCACCACCAGCTCCCGCTACTGTGGTATAGCACGAGCATTGAAGACCGAAATTGTCCAACGACATCGAGTTTGTCTTGTGAGTGGATGGTGACCGGTAGTTTAGTGTGCTGTGATTGGCCGAAATAAAAAGTGATCCTATTGGCCAATTAAAGTGCGTGGCAGCCTTGAGACCGGGCACGTGCCCGGTCCATTGTTTATAGTGCAAATTAGCATTAATATATATATCGTGTGCTTTGTGGCATCAATAAGTGTTATAGATCAGCGCAAAGTGTTTTTTTTGTGTTAAATTCTACTCTAGTGTTGGTGACAAGTGTATTTAGTGTATCTTGCATAGTGAACTAAGTCTTGGAAATACCAAGCATGGCATCTATGCCAGATATAAGTGGGTCAATGGATGTTGAAGAACCCGGACCTCTCATTTATTGGGAGGATGCTGATAATAAATTTGAAAAGCATGTTGCTTTATGTAATTTCAAACGTAGTGAGAGTGAAGAAGTTAAGTCTATTCTTCACCATATCCGGGGAAATTTCATGATAATCATAAATTACTTTCAAACCTACCAAAAATTTGAGAGGTCCGAGTCAGCTGGGGATATTACACGCCACTGTTTGGATCGATTGAACAAAATTATTGATAGATACGAGCCGGGACTCGCCTTATTTCAAAATTTTCATACAGAATTACGAGCCTGTACTGCTGAAATTCAAAACGCTTGTTATTTATTTGAGCAGCAAAATGAATCTATATCAACTTCCGAACTTAGTGAACTTAGTGACGCCCCAACGGGAGCTCCAAAAGGGCTATCCCTAAAGAAAAGAAAAGAGAAAAAGAAATCCAAGAAAAATCTAAAGTTAAAGAGAGTGTTATACTTCCTAAAGCTAAAGAAAGTGTTATACTTTCTAAAGCTAAAGGAGATGTCACACTTTCTAGAGCAGAAAGAATTGCACAAATGAGGAAAGAAACTAGAAAACATATTGAACATTGCTTTGGAGATTTTGATCGATTCAAAAAACCAGTGGCAACCCCTGCTGTTGTTCCAGCAATTGCAACAGAAAATACTTCTTCAGTTTTAGCTGAACCTTCTACACCAATTGCTGGAACATCTTCACAGGTAGAGCCATCTCCAATGGAGGAGAGTACACCAACCGCTCCGACAGTGAATGCACCTTCTGGTAACCCTGTTCGTATGGGACCGAGACCCCCACCAATTACTATAACTGGTCACGGGGACTTGTTCCGTATGAACCGGGAACTTAGAAACTTACTTTCTGAACCCTTCAAAGTAGTTAATGTATCAGAAGGATTGCGGTACTATGCCTCCAATCTGGATGACTTTTTGAAGTTAAAGAAGTATTTTCGTTCCCTAAATAAGGAATATTATACTTACCAACTTAAAAAAGATCTTCCATTGAGACTGGTACTCAAAAGGTTGCCCTCAAGCATACCTCTAAACGACATACGAGAGGAAATCCTTTCATTAGGATATCCTCTCAAGGCGATAAAACAAATTTCTAAAACCGAAAATGATCTTACTATAAAGCTACCTATCTGGATTCTTGAGTTAGAGAACACTCCTCAAGGCCGGAAATAGAGAACTTGAGGCGACTTTTGTTTACTGTCGTTGCGATTGAACCATACAGGCCTCGCTCTGGGCTGAAACAATGTTTTCGTTGTCAGTCCTTTAACCATACTTTCCCTGGATGCAACCGGACTCCACGTTGTGTTGTCTGTGCTGGGTCTCACAATCACAAAGAGTGTGCAGTTAAGGCCGAAGCACAGCGCAACAAAAACTTGCTAAAATGTGCAAATTGCGGGAGTCTGGCCATCCAGCTTCCTGTAGAGCCTGTCCTGCTTTTCAGGCAGCTCAAGAAAGATACAATCAAGTCACTCGACCTGTCCCGAAACTTCCAGTTCAACCTCGGACCTTTAATTCCACACCAGTTACTCCTAACGTTACCTATACTGCAGCCTTACAATCTGGCAAACGCTTTACCAAACAATAACGTAAACATCAATGTTCAAGCTCAGGGCCCGTTACAGTGTGTACTATACCTTCAAACGATACAGTAGAGGCAATGCTCCGGAAAGTCGAGCCATTATTGGCTCAAATTCCACTCCTATGGAGCGCTTCCTCTTTATGAATCGTATATTCAACCTATGCTTTGCATAAATCCAATTATAGATGGCCTACCAAGTAAATTGTGTGAGATGTACTCGCCTAACATAGTGAGGCTCAGTAACTGCACTGTCTGGCTTTCGGACTCTCTGCTTGCCAGCTGTGCAGTTACTGACGTCCTATTTAGTGTGATAATTTTCACAATTTACAAAAATTTATTGACTTGCTTGATGAAAACATCTTGTCACCAAATGGCTAGGGTTGAATTGAGCTATAACCCATTATTGATAGCCACAAAGGTATTTGGCTGCCAAGTACGACCTAGTAGGTTACAGAGCAGCACACTGGATGGTGCCAAGTCACCGTCAACAATCAGATCAGATCAATCAGAATGTTCCTAGGAAAATATTTAGTCCAAAGAGAGACAGACAGACAGATGATTGGAGAAGACTGCATATCAGTGAGCTACATAATATCTTATAGGAACACCAGAGGAAAAGTGTCCAGTGGTAGTCCAAGAATGAGATGGTAGAATAACATTAACATGATTGGAAGGAGGTGAATTATTGAAAGCATTATATCTCCGGATAGGGATATCTTATATCCGCGCGGTCATGAACTTCATAGTTTGATATTGCCAATTTCAAAGGCCTGGGAATTAATTTGTTTTTTCTGCGACACAAGGTTTAACAGGTCTCTAAACCTAATTTTGATGTGCTTAATTCAAATATGTTAACAGTTTTTTTTTTTCGTATCACGTAAGGCTTTTTTTTTGCCATGTTGAAATTAAATATTAATTATTTTTTTGCATTATACGTAAAAGTTATACTCCTTTATATTTCTGCAAAAGCTACACAGGTTTGATACAATATCAATTTTGCAGTTACAATATTTAGAATAAATAAAAAATCTACTTATATGCCTTAATATCTCTATTTTCTCCTCCGCTTAGCAAGAAATGAACGGTGAATTCATTGGCATTTATGCTCCTGCCAAGGATTTTCTCTTACCAAACACCAATGATTATAGGCATTGTTGAAAACATCCCTGGTACCTCTTTTCCATCTATTTTAAGTCTTGATGGAATCTCTCACCATGTTCTTCATTTAGTGATCGTAAATTCCCTGGGAAATATTGAAGATGAGTGTAGAGAAAATGTATATTCAAGCTCAAATTACTTCCCAATTCTCTGAACCTTTCAAACATGTTTTGACATTTTTCTCATACTGATAATATAATCTTTAAATTACGCAGAAACCTCTCGACGACGTCCTTGTATTTTCATGTCAGATATTCAGTTTTTTAAATAACATCCCTAATAAGTTTCCGAATCTGTAGCCATCAAAAAGTCTTCCCTCACTTTTGCTTCCGACAGTAATAGTTTTTTAGCAATGTATTGGTAATAAGGGACATTTCTGTCCAAAACATTAACAAATTGCTTCATTTGCCTAGTTTTGTGTACAAATGAAGTAGCAATATTTGTTTTTCAGAATCAACTAATAGGCAATGTTTAACATTTTTGCCCCTGGCACCAGTTGTTTTCTATTCGGCCAATTAGTAATTTTCCAGTGTCTTTCCCTGGCCCTAGAATCCCATTCGCAAGAAAAACACGGAAATTTCGTGTGCTCTACTAAGTTGTCCCAAAAAAAAACACGAACCTTAAGGTCACAGCACACGTACCACTTGTATTCATTACATTTTTTTAGAATAGTACACATGTTTGTATATGTTTTTTTTCCATGTACATGACTGAACTACTGGAACTGATGCTAATTTTTCCATTATGGAGAAGAACACACTTCAAACTTATTTTACTAGAATCAATAAATAACGCCAATCAGCCAGTTCATAAACTATTCCTAGGCGATCATTCGAGTCAGGTTATAACATCGTACACTACTTCCCTCCATTATGAAATGATTTTAAATTCTTCTATACCAATAAAAAGTAGTACCAGAAGCTAAAAGATTATCTTTAAATCTCGAACCTAAAAGTTATTTTTTGTGATACCCAAATCGCGTACCAAAGCATTTAATTTTGATTAGCCTAATTGATAGGGCTCGGATTTGTCTTTTCATTGTAGGGACAAATTGAAATCAACTGTGTGCTGTAGGAGGAAGCAGTGCTGGTACTACTCTCTTGTAATGTTGCTGGTGTTGGAATTGCAATATCTGGCCGGCCCATGTGCTGGCAGCTTATTGCTTCTGGAATTTTAACCGGAAACTGTGTAATATATCCATGAGAGGGTCGTAGGATGAACCTACCCTCAGTTAGACACAATGACAAAACTAGTGTGGATAAAATCAGGTGATTATATTATAAAATTGTATTGTATTTTAGGTATATTTTAATACAGCACGCATATACCGCATAGAAGTGGTGGACTACGCCCTCTCATATTTTATGTTAAAAATAGAATTCTACAAATCTATACGTGATACGCAAAAACTAGCAACAGTTCCATTATCAGGATATTTAACTTGACCTATTTGTATTAAAATATTCCATGCTACAGAATCTTTGCAGGCCTGTGTTAGTTATTTAGTTATAATAGCAAAATCAACAATATTATTATTATTATTTTTTTATTGCGGATGAGAACATGTAGGACTACGCAAAAGTACTTAGAGGCGTTTCCTTTGAGCCCAAATTTCTTTCATTATTTTTCCATGAGCTTGTTTTCTATCATCTGTCCAAGTTGTTCCAGATTTTTCTTCGGTTTGTCCTCTTGGTCAACTTGCCATTTATTCACCTTAATTCTAAATATATCTTTTTGGATATCTTCTATTATTATTATTATTATTATTATTATTATTATTATTATTATTATTATTATTACACAGGCCTGCGAAAATTTTTCGGCATGAGATATTTTAACGCAAATAAATCAAGTCACATACCCTGATAACGGAACTGTTACTAGTTGTATTTTAATACAAAAAATGGGAGCTCACGGTCAACCACTTGTATGCGGTACATACGTGCTGTAGCGAACACTTAAAATGTAATGCAATTTTATAATATAATCACTCATTTTATTCATATTAGTTTGTCATAGGGTAGGTTTATCCTGAGACCGTATTCTGATTACATTATACAGTTTTGGCGAAAAACTGCGGAAGCAATAAGCTGCCAGCACATGGGCCAAATATTACAATTTTAATAACACCAACAACATTACAAGATAGCAGTACCAGCACTCCTTCCATATCCAGCACTCAAGATGATTTCACTGTCCCTAGAATCTAAAGACAACAATCCGCGTCCTATCAATTAATCAAAATTAAACAATTTGGTACGCGATTTGGGTCTTACAAAAGAAAGAAAGTGAAGTTTCAGGTTCGAGATTTAAAGAAGACAATATTTTAGATCCTCGTTCAACTTTTTATTGTTGTAGACATCATGATGAAATATTTAGAAAGTATTTCGTAATGGCTGGAGTAGTGTACTGTTGATATATCCCTGTCTTGAATGGTCGTCCAGGAACAGTTTATAAAACGGCAGATTTGTGTATACATATTGATTCTAGCAAAATTAGTCTAAAGGGCGTTCTTCTGTACAATGGGAATAAATGATGCTTCAGTTACAATAGTACAGCCAGTGTACATGAAATGAACATATACAAACATGTGTAATATTATAGAAAAAATAGAATGTATTGGTCATTCAAAATATTTCTGCAGGCGGACACATCGCGAAGCACTGTTTGTTGCTACACGTGACGTCATGTAAGGCAGTTTACAGTGGGCAAATAATCACAGTTCCTTTTAATAGCACTTGTAACCACATCGTTCGCTCTTGAACAGCGATTTCGTGTCAATACAGCAATTTGTATTATAGATCTACGTTATTGTATAAGTATGGAGTCGCCTAAAAGTCTCCAAGAAAAGTGATTAATTACACGGCAGAAAGATAATTTACATATTGCAATGTGCACCGCTAACAAACTTTCCTGCACTGTCAGCGTCCCACGTCCCATTCCCCTCTGACTTCATACATAGCAGTATCACGTGTTCTATTCCTGCATAAACACGACTGCAGTGCCCTCCGTCAACAACTGCGCTTACTCTTTAAACGGGTAATAATGAACACAAGTGGTAAGTGCACTGTGACCTTAAGGTGTGTGGTATTTTATAGGGACAACAAGGAGGGTTCACGAAATTTCCGTGTTTTTCGTGCGATTGAGACTCTAGAACGGAAAAACATATTGGAAAGTTACTAATAGGCCGAAAAGAAAACAAATGATGTCAGGGACAAGACATGTAATAAAAACGCTCGTTAGTTGATTCTGAAAAATATATTGCTGCCTCTTTTGTACATAAATCTAGGATTAATGAAGAAATATGTTAATTTTTTTGAACAAAAATGTCCCTTGTTACTAATACATTGCTAAAAATTATGTTACTCTCCGAAACAAAAGTGAAAGAAGAATTTTTGATGGTCACAAAATCGAACTAATGTTACTTTTAAAAACGGAATGTATCACATGGAACTACAAGCTTGGGAATCATACAAGTAGGCGTTCGAGAAGTTTCTGGTAATATTAAAGATCAATATGAGACAATTGTAAATACCATGTTCGAAAAGGCTCTGGGATGTTATATGAGCTTGAAGTTACGCTTCGTCCACTCTCATCTTCAACATTTCCCAGAGAATTTTGGAGCAGTAAGTGAAGAACACGATGAGAGTTTCCATCAAGACGTAGAAGAGATGGAAACAAGGTACCAGGGTCGATGGGATTGTCTCGAAGATTGCCTACTACTGTTCATGTTTGGAAAGAAAAATTCTCGGCAGGAGAAACGAACACCCACTCACCGTCCATTTCTTGTTACGCGGAGGAAATAATAGAGATCTCAAGACGTTATAAGTAGTTTGTTTATTTAATTCAAAAGGTTTTAACTGCAAAATTGATATTGTATCAAGTCTCTGTAGTTTTTACAGTAATTTAAAGGATTGTAACTATTACGTATACAGCAAAAAAATATTTAATTTCATCATGGCAAAATAAACCTTACGTGATAGATACAAAAACGGTTAAACATGTTTGAATTCAGCACATCCAAAATTAGGTTTAGAGGACTGTTAAACCATGTGCCGCAGAAGAAAACAAAATAATTCGCAGGTCTGTGTTATGTATTCATTCATTTATTTTAATAACGATTTCTTTTAATAATAATAATAATAATAATAATAATAATAATATAATAATAATAATAATAATAATATATTATGATTATTATTATTATTATTATTATTATTATTATTATTATTATTATTCATATTAGTATTATTATTATTATTATTATTATTATTATTCAGGGTGCCTCTATGGAGCAGAAACATTCATTCTGAACAGAAAAAAAGATATCGAAAATGTAGTGAAAAAAGAATGTAACATTATTATAAACGTTTTAGGTCCAGAAGTCATAGGCGAAGCATTTAGACTCAGAAGTAAAAAGGAAATTAAAATATATACAGACATTCATAGTGATATTAGAAAATGAAGGTTAAAATTTTATGGCCATATTAAACGAATGAACTCAAATAGGCTTACAAAACAGATAACGGAATTATACGAAAACAGAAGTAAAGCTCCAGTGGATACTATGAAGAGGATTGATGAAGTCAAAAAGGACTTAAAATTGGCAGGAATTACTAAAGAAGATATCCCAAACAGAGGTATATTTAGAATTAAGGTGAATAAGTAGCAAGTTGACCAAGAGGACAAACCGAAGAAAAAAAACTGGAAACAACTTGGACAGATGATAGAAAACAAGCTCATAGCAAAAGAAAGAAAGCAATTTGGGCTCAAAGTAAACGACTCTAAGTACATATATTTTTTTTAGCCGTTTGACATAGGCACCTAATTTTCAATGCAATAACTTACAAATAATCAATAAATTTATTTTCAGGTTTTACAACGTCTTTCTTCCTGTGCAGATTTCAAGATTCTATACCTATAACCAGTCTCCATTCCTCTCTCTATTTTTCCAGGCTACTTCTCTCAAGTCTCTTTCTTCCATTGTTCTAACTACTCATTGTGCCCAGGTTAATTTAGGTCTTTTCTTCTCTTTCTTCCTGTCGGAATCCATTAATACATTTTCTTCGGTAACCTGAAATAAATAAATCTGCAAACCATAAAATAAACTTGAAATATATTAAATATATTAAATTATAACTCCTATTTATTAACCAAACATTTTTAATGAATAACGAAAAAAATTATAAAAATCTTGCTATTCTTGTCTGGTCAATAAATGACAATACAACACCACAAACATTAAAATACAGCATTAATTACAGGTAGACATAAACATTCACTATATGAAGAGGTATATTGCAAAGTGGTGTAAATCTTTTTTCTTCATTTTGAGAAAAACGGTGTTTTGTTAGTGATATACATAGATTCAAGTTATCATGGAGATATTCATTATCCTAAGTGGTAGTATTAATAAATTGTTATTTTATATGAAATTCAGTATGCAGTTTCTTCTTTACAGTCGTGTACTTTACTCATTTTTGTAAAAACCTGACTGTCACCACTATTCTATATACCCCTTCATATAATGGAGTGTCAAGGGAAAAAAATATAATATAATACATTACAATTTTAAATCTTAATAAAATACAGTGAACTTCACTGTATTCACTAGCGGGCACGCTGCGTGGGCAGCGCGAGTGATGACTCAATGCTTGCAGTCACTTTTCCCGTTATCGGCCGCAGGTCGATTGAAACTCGCTGTATAATGTACGTGTTTCGCAAGGTAATTTATTAAAACAAGTAATAGGCCCACCTATTCCTTTACACAAAAGTTTGTTTTCTTCAGCCTGACCGGAGTGATTTTATATTTTTCTTGTATTGCAAAATAACTAATAATATTCTAAGGGCACTCAGTGTGCAGTACGCTGCAGTAGAAAAGTCGCTAGTTCGATTTCTGATGAGATAAATAATTTTAAACTGGCCTAAACGTTCTGGCGGCCCTATGGCCTTAAGGTCGATTCATCATCTATTAGTATCAGACGTGTATTCTAGGAGTCACTCCTTGTGGCATTTATACAAATTCGAATAAATGTTCCAAACTTAATCGGAATTCCGAATTCTAGTAGGATACTTCTCTTTCATAATTTGCTCGCATGTTCACGTATTTTGTAGATGTTGTACAGTGCCATCATATTCCCATTCTTTTTTCTATCATCTGTCTTTAACTAAAACTCTGTCGTAGTACAAACATATTATTTCCTTTAAATTCACTTAGATTAAATTATGAGTTTATTGTCCACCGCTGTGGTCTCGAGAGATAGTGTGCTGCCTTGTCACGCAGCGGGCCCGGGTTCGATTCCAGGTCGGGACAGGCTCCTGCGTGAGTTTTTTTTCGAGGTTTTTCCTCACCTGTAAGACAAATGTCAGGAAGTTTAGGGCCTAACGGTCCCCAAACGGTTATCATCATCATCATCATCCTTCACCGCTGTGGAAAGTAACGGGAACCTACCACATCTATAATTCCCTAGTAAAGCTGCAAAGCATAGCATGAAAATGCTATGATTGCAGTGAAATATCTGCCCTTGGGCAGAATTAGGCTACTATGGATGGATGGATCAGTTTATCGCCTATTATTTCGATAACTTAAGGAGCAAACCTTTATACTAACTTATATATTGGATTTGATACAAAGTTGAAAGTAATAAATAGACCTTATAGCTGTTGCAATCACTTGTATCTCCTTCCTCATAGATTGTAGTATATCGTCCATAATTCCCTCCTCCCTGCTCTTATCTGAACCTAATGCTTCATATGACATATTTAATTTTTATATCGCCATTTCATTCTCTAGCGCGCTTGGTTCTGTGACTAATATTTCTATTATAACTATCAGATAAGTATATTTTCGTTTAAAGTAGATATTTGTCTCAAGAAGATAAGAGAAAGACAGACAACAAAGAAGTTTGGACTTGGAGAAACTTAAAACAGAAAGAGAAAGGAGAAAATTCCAACAAAATTTTCAGGAGAAAGCCTCTACCGTGGAAATCTCATATGGCAATACCAAGGAACACTGGAGCCATTTGAAAACCTCTATGCACATAGCTGCAGAGAAAACAATAGGATATAAAGAGAGCAAGAATATTAAGAAACTTGGGTCACAGAAAAAATGTTAGAGAAGATGGAAGAAAGAAGAAAATGGAAAAATAGCAATACAGAAAAAGTCAAAAGAAACAACAAGAAACTAAGCAATGAACTGAGAAGAGAAACTGACAAGGCAAGGGAAGAATGCATGAAGCAGAAATGTGAAGAACTAGAGAATCTAGAGACGAAAGGAAAATATGATTTAATGCACCAGGAAGTTAAAAGCATGGACTATGGAAAGAAGAGCAGCAAAACTATGTGGTTGATTGAGGACGAAAATAATGAAGAAATAATAGACAAACAGGGAATTATGAATACATGGGGAAAATATGTAGAAGAACTATATCAGACAAGAAATCGTCCAGCTAACTTGAATATAGAAAATGAAGAAGACGTATCAGAAGATGAAAAAGGATTTTCAATTCTGAAGGAAGAAGTTGAACTAGCAATTAAGGAAATGAAAAGTGGGAAAGCAACAGGGGTAGATGGAATCCCCATTGAATTGGTTAAATGCTTGGGTGAAGGAAAGAAGGAAATTCTGCGTCTATGCAACAAGATATATAAAGAAGGTGAATGCCCGAAAATTGACGGAGACAGTGTTAATACCAATGCCGAAGAAAAATCAGTGCAAAGAAATGTAAGGAGTTCAGGACTATCAGCTTAATATCACTCTCTACAAAGAATCCCCTGCGAATACTGAATCGACTTTTACGTTCTACGATGGAAAGCGAATTGGAAGAAGAACAGTATGGCTTCAAGAATGGAAAGGGTACAAGAGATGCAATTGGATTGATACGAACAATAGAGAAAGATATATAGAAAAAGATAAAGACGTTTATGCAGTATTTGTTGACCTGGAAAAGGCCTTTGACAGAGTGAATTGGAATAAACTCCTGGAGATCTTGAAGAAAATAGGCGTGAACTGGAAGGAGAGGAGGCTCATAAGTAGTCTTTATATGAAACACAAATAGAAGTGAAGATAAGAGAAGAAATGTCAATGGGAAGAGACATTTTTAACATCTACCTGGAAGACCTAATGATGAACTGCTTCAGCAATACGGGAAGTGTAAACATGGGAGGAAGAAGAATAAAGTGCATAAGATTTTCTGATGATATGGCTTTGATAGCAGAAGATGCAATGACACTGAGGAACATGCTGATGGAACTAAATGATAAGTGCGAGGATTATGGGATGAAGATAAATATAAATAAGACGAAGGCCATGATTATAGGAAAGAAACCAAGGAAGGTAAACATGAGGATTAAAGATGAGGCCATTGAGCAAGTGGAGAGCTTCAAATACTTGGGTTGTACTATAAGTAGTAACATAAACTGCGGTCAGAAGTAAAGCAGAGATAGCAATGACAAAAGACGCTTTTAACAAGAAGAGAAGCATTTTCTGCGAACCTTTTGGCAAACGAAATCACGGAAGAGGCTTAGTAGAAGTGCTTTGTGTTGAGTGTAGCATTGTATGGTGCAGAGACTAGGGCAGTACGACTGAATGAGGAAGAGCTACTGGAAACTTTTGAGATGTGGATATGGAGAAGATTGGAACATATAAAATGGACAGACAAAGTAAGAAATAAAGATGTGCAAGAAAGAGTGGGCGAAAGAAGAACAATGCTGGAACTCGTAAGAAGAGGAAAAGAAATTGGATTGGCCACTAGCTAAGAAGAAACTGCTGATGAAGTATGTCCTAGAAGGAATGGTCAAAGGAAAGAAAGTTAGAGGCAGGAAAATACATCAGATGATAGACAGTATTAAAATAAATGATTTGTATGCAGATACAAAAAGGAAAGCTGAGTTAAGGAAAGAGTGGAGAATGCTGAATTTGCAATGAAAGACCTGATCTTGAGCTTAACACTATGAATAAATGAAAATTGCTACAAACACTTTATAAAATATAAAGAATGATATATATTCTTAAATCACATGTAATATGTTTTCTTGTAAAATAAAGAGATTCATGTAAATCTTCTGTTTTGATTTCTACACTGGTAAAAAATATGAGGAAGCATATGTAGCCTTATAAGATAAATGTCTGCATGTTTTTATTAAATTTTCATACACTTTTGTATTTTTTCCCCTCGTAATATGCTAGAGATTTGCCAAAGAAAAATGGAGCGGAAGCTATTTACATCACAAGAAGGGACCGCTTCAGGAACGAGGGCATCCGCAAGATAACGAGGCTAAAAGACGTAACAACATCGGCAATGGGGTTGAAATGGAAATGGGGGGGGTCATGTGCTCCGAATGGATCCTAAAAGTGGACTTATACAGTGACTACGTGGGAACCCAGACTAGGGAAAAGGAAAGTGGGAAGACAAAAAAAATCGTTGGAATGAAATGTGTGAGTGTCATATAGGAACACTGTGGACTAGAATAGCACAGACAGACAAATATGGAAGCAATCCATAAAACAAGTTGAAGTGATAGTCCCAAGGGATTGGCTAACCCGGGGATATAACGTAAGCCACCCTGCAGTCTCAGGAGGCCCTTGCCCGAAATGGGATGATTATGGACTAATTCTAATATGCGATATTGGATTCCGGAAATGGTATAAAAAAGAAGGGCAGAATAAATGTTGCAGAATACTATCCACACATGTGATGAGGTTTAGATTTATATTTATTCAGAATTATGAACTAATTAGAGCCATATTTCATTGGTTGTTTTAAAATTTATTTGTTTGCTTTAATTAAATATATATTTATTCAATTTAAATTTTAATTATATATAATTACTTCTAACCTGTAAATGAATTCCAGCAATTAAAGCTGGCTTGTTTCGAAAACCTGGTCATAAGGTAATTTTGCGCTATTAAAAACAAAGGCATTAGTAAAAAATTAGTGGATCTTCCCTACAGAACTTTATATCTTCCTTGTCCTCGTAAACCGATATGTAAACCTGCAGAGTTTCAAACAAATGGGTCCACATCACTAACAGCCAATGAATCCTTAGCATGGCCTTATTTGGCGCATTTTCCTTGATTTTTTACTGCGGGATGATGGGAGCATCCCTAGTGGACAGTTCCTTAACCCCTCAAATTTAGTTGCGCTCATTTCCCTGCAAATGTCAGTACCTGACATGTTGTTAATACATCGTCTCAAGGTGACAACTGTTAGGAAAACCCAGACTAGCTTTGGAATGGATTCCACCTCCAAAAGGAAGGAGAGGTCGACCTAGATTTAAATGGATGGATGATGTAGAAGAGATATGTGGGAGAATTGGAATGAGAAGATAGAGAAGAATGGAGAAAGAAGAAAAAAATTGAAAAAGCTTTGAGCACAGGAAGATGTTTTATTACACTGTAAACCTGTTTATAAATAATAAATACATTAATTAATATTAATATTAATAATAATAGTAATGCTTCTTTCTCTTTAAGAATGGACATACAGAATAAAATAGAAAGCATTTTAACAATTAATAAAAATCTCACCCGAAATCGAACCTCTTGCACACGAATCAAGCCGCTAAGCACTGAGCTAAGTTTTCGCTATCTTGCTGCGTTCAGAAAGAAGCTCTTCAAAGGAAGAAGGGAAACGTACTGTAGCTCTACTGGCAATTAGTTTACTCGTGTGAATCGCGCGTTAGAACTTGAAATATCCGAGATCAAGAGTTGGCCTATTCTTTTTGTCGCTAAGTGTACATCTTTTGGTGTGTGGAAGTTCCATGTATTAAATATTTCATTTTTATTTCTTATCGAATTTTATTATCCTACTATTTCATTGTCCTTTCCCATTTTTGTTTCCTTCATAGTTTTTATATCCTGAATCCAAGTAGTATAGGTGTCCCTCTCTTCAACCTCTCTGGCGGCAGCCATTCCAATGTTTACTTCGATATTAATTCTTCAAACATTCCTTTAATAGTGATAATGAGATGATGATAATAATAATAATAATAATAATAATAATAATAAATATTTCAACTCTAGAAAAGATTATGTATAAATAAATTTAATAAAGATCACGAGGTAAAAAACTAAAGTCAGAAGAAGAGGAAAAGATAAACTGAGGCAGAGAAATAGATAGATAACAAGATAAAATAGCAAACGTTAAGATCCTCCATAGTAATTCTGCCCGATAGCAGGTCTTTCACATGCAATCATAGCATTAGCATGCTATGCTTTGCAGTTTTACTAGGGAATTATAGGTGTGGTAGCTTCCCATTGCTTTTCACACCGGTGAAGGATGATGATGATAATGATAAGGATGATGATGATGAGGATGGCCAGATGATTTTCGGGGAACGTTGGGCCCTAAACTTCCTGGCATTTGTCTTACAGATGAGGAAACCCCGAAAAAATCTCACCTAGGAACCTATCCCAACCGAGAATCGATCCCGGGCCTGCTGCGTGACAAGCAGCACGCTACGCACCTCGAGACCACAGAGGTGGACAAAGTTAAGATAAATATCGTTAATTATTAAATATCTGCTATTCAAACACCAATTAGTTCGCACAATAGTTCAGAGCTATAAAAGAAAAAAAGGAAAACATATACACAGAAATTCTCCGATGTACATATTGCCAATTTTCTGTTACATTCTAAAAAAATGTCTCTGTGTGTGTTTTATATTTGGGGCAGACGTAGTTTGGAACTGAAAACAAATGAGTACCTATAATGTAATAAAATACGGTAACTTGTTGTGAGTGGTTGTTAGTTGACAGATGTTTCACACCGTTTTCATGTCGCTAGTTGTCTGTTCAACTCATTAAATACAATGGTCTCGCTAACTATGGACTTCATGCTACAGTAAATCACAGTATGCTAACATAGCTATTACTTGAAAGTAATTTCATTACACTTGTGAAGCGATGTCGTAAACTAATTCTATTTAAGACCACAACCTACACTCAATAATATGAAAACTGTGTGCATAGACTGTGACGTCCGAGTTACTCTGCAAGATTGGAGAAGATTGCATAGTTCGTTTCCCCTATTTAATACACTTCATGTTTCGACTCCAAATTATTTAGCTTCTTGTTTCCACTTTTATCCCCCGACACAGTTTAAAACACACGATCACATCATAATATCTTGCTCAATATATCCTCAACATAAGATAACCCATCACTCAACATTATAAATATAAACTGTCTCTAATACTTGCAATTGAAATTTCCTATCATAGGAAATTTGGGGCTGTCGGAGTTAGAAAAAATGTAAAAAAAAACTAAACATTATCTCTTCTTTTACTTTAGTTCAAATATGATATGGTTTTTTTTTCTATATAAAGTGAAGGTATTTATTGATATTGTATAATTTATTATTATTACTGGGCACATTATGACATTTATTATTATTATCATTATTATTATTATTATTATTATTTATTATTATTATTATTATTATTATTATATTATTATTATTATTTTCATAAAAAGACATACAATTAAATTGGTATAGTCAAGTAATACAATGATACAAGACAAATACCCAAGAAAAATACTAGAATAGATGTCATCTGGTGGAAGAAGAAAGGACGACCAAAAATAACGTGAAATTATGGTGTTTAAGTAGCAATACGGAAAAAGGATTGAACGATGGAGATTGGAATGACAGAAATATGTGGAGAAAAATTACAGTAGATTAATAATTGGGCGCAGGAAGATATTGAAACATTGTGGAAACCTGAAAAATAAAATAATAATAATAATAATATAATAAATAATAATAATAATAATACAAAAATGTAATTATTATTATTGTTGATATTATCCTCCGCTGTGGTAACATAATAATGAAGTTGCCTGACACGCAGTAGATCCTGGTTCGATCTCCGCTCGAACAAGTTTTCTGAGTGAGCTTTTCGGATTTTTCTTCACCTACAAAAAAAAGTCGGCTATCTTTAAGGCCCAAATGATTGATGTTTCTTGTCTTAAACGTTTGTGATGTATTGGCCCCGCTTTTGAACTGATTCATGTGCGATCCAAAGTTTAAACATTCTCCCGTCCGATCGTGTCACTCTAAGGTGCCGCTAGCATTGGGGCGTAAAAGTACATAAAAGAGAGTGATTAAACTAAGATAATGAATTAATATCATTATGATTGTGATTATTATTATAATTATTGTTATGATTACTATTATTATATTATTATTATTATTATTATTATTATTATATTATTATTATTCTTATTATTATTATTATTATTATTATTATTATTATTATTATTATTATTCATCCGGTATCATGGCAGCTGCCGCCGTCTTTCCGAAACCAAACGCCATTCCTCTCTGCCCATCCATTGATCTTCATCCATTCCTCTGATATTCATAGCTGCTTGTACCCCTTCTATCCAAGTTTTCTTCGATCTTCCTATCTTCCTCCTTTCCATTGGGATCCATTCCGTAACAATTTTTGGCAATCTTTGCTCTGGCATTCTTTTGACATGGCCATACCACTGTAATCTTTTCTTTTCTATAATGTCTATGATGTCCGGATCCTCTTGTACACCCATAATTTCCCTTATTTCTTTATTTCGTATTCTATCCATTCTAGATTTTCCAGCTGATCTTCTTAAAACATCCATTTTCTGTACTTAAAATTCTTTTCATTTCCCTGGTAGGAATTGCCAGACCTCAGTACCATATGTTAAAATGCTCTAAATTATAGTTTGATATATTTGTAATTTTCTATTTTTTTGTAATATTTTTGCTCCACCCAAACAGGGTTTAAAGCATTTATTGCTTGTTTTTGTTTGTGCGATTCTATTTTTAATTTCCACTGTGTATCCCCTGAATGGTCTAATTTTGTTCCTAAATAAGTGCATTCATACTAGGTTTTAGTTCTTCTCCATTGTTGAAATTTATATTTTCCATTCTTTCCTCTTCTCCTATACACAGGTATTTAGTTTTCTCAATGTTTATATAAAGTCCCATTTTTCATATTCTTCTTTTAGTTTCTAGCCATATATTCTATGTCATCATGGTCTTTGCTATTAATACCTGGTCATCTGCAAAATTTAGTAAATATATATGTGTATTTTGGATGGGTATGCCCATTTTTGACATGTTTTCCTCCAGTCTCTTAGTACTCTTTCCAGATAAATTTTAAATAGAGTTGGAGATAAACTGCAACCTTGCCTTAAACTTTTTGTAATATTAAATCCCTTTGTTATATGATTTCCAAATTTTATTTTCGGAATAGATCCTTTGTATAATGATTTTATAGCTTCTACTAATTTTTTGGTAATGTTAGAATCGCCTAAAGTTTCCCATAACATGTTTTGGGTTATACTAATGAACCGAAAGTGTGATTTTCGGTTCACTACTGGAGTGTCGTAATTATCCCTGGACAGTAAGATTCGTGAACTATACCAATATCCTTTCTCTATGCATCTACCCCCACTCTCCCTTTTTACCTCTCCCAGTGCGCTGTTTGTACGGCGCATCTCCCCTTCTACCTCGGAACGCTCAAATTACGTTATGCAACAGCGAAGAACGTTATAATTCAATCAGTTCATTCGTTCGATCGGAACTTTAAGTGGGACAGGGTCGTTCTGGAGCAGTGAAGCGGCGGAGTTTAAAGTTGGTCCTGAAGACCGGGGAAAGCCACCCCTGGCTTGGACTCTAGCATGAATGTGGTTGTGAGGTATGATGTGGTTTTTTTTGTCATTGGTAAAAGCATTAGTATGTATTTACTTTTGTTGAATGATTCAAAATGTTTATCTTTGTTAAGTATTTTTACTTCAGACTTCTTGTTTACATAAAAGATCATTTTTTATACTTATCCAATTTAATGTTCAAGTGATTTATGTGATTGTGGCGGTTTGATATTACTATACGGAAACTCACTTATTTAGGAGATCATTCTAGGCTCCCTTTATTTTTATTGTCTAGCTTTCCTGATTAATAATTATAATGAAAACATTCATTTTAAGTTACTCTGGTGCTTTGAGAACTATTATTTATTTATGCTTAAGTGCTTAGGAAAGAAAGATGAATCAATATTTGCCTCCTATGGGCCCGGGGCAAAAAGCTTTATGACTTATAACCTTGGATGTAATAAAATCTACGCTAGTAGAAGCAACGGAAACAAAAGACGATCCACTCAGCACCTAAAGGTAGCAGGCAGCGAGGTTGCAACCCGCACAAATGGTTGCGCAGAGCGTGGTTTATCAATAGTAGTTATACAACCCGCACAAATGGTAGTTGAGAGCTTGATTGCAACCGGCACAAATGGTAGCAGAGCGTGGTTTTGTTTCTTTCTGTTTAGAAAAGAATGTTGTATTCTATTGGCAGTAGTTCAGGTGGGCGTCGATTCGAAATCTTTGAACTTAAGTTTTGGGTTCTGGATTCAAATACCAGAACAAGAGAATATACTCTGAGTGGTCTTAAATGGTTTTTGGAATTATAAAGTGTTTTGATATCGACATCTTTCAGAGGTATTATGTCGTGGATAACTATTTGTTTTTGAGACTATCTACGTAAAGAGATTATCTACGTAAAGGTTATTGAAACGTACTTATTTACGTGTTTGAACTGGTTACCGTAAATAAATTGATTCATCTCTCCTTGCGTATAAACACAGAGTAACTTATGCATAACGAACTGCGTTCTCTTTTAGTTGTTTATACCTTTTGTTTATTTTGTTTAGTAAACATACCTAGTTGGATTGATGTTGTATCTAAGGACAATTTAGTCCGGAGATTGAGCTTACTAGGTATTGACATTGAAGGCGACGTAAATATATTGCGGCAACGACTTAAGATTCATTTGAACTCTCTCTCCCCGGCTGAACAAACATTGGTGAAACGAAAGTTTATCGTAGACGGTGCTGTTACTGAAGACAATTCTGTAGAGCAGAATAAGAATATTATTGATCGTAGAGCTAGCTCCATTAAAGATTTTTCTGGCGGAACTGCTTCCAACCTTTCTTCTGACATGGAAGAAAATAATCAGCGAATTTTTCGAGAGTTCATTAGAAAAGTCGATCCCTGTGATGGAAGTGATAAGGAATTGTTAGTTTTCTTCCTTATAAAAACTCAATTCGATTTTTGAATTGAGACTAGTTAAAGATGAATATTTTGTTAATTCGATTTTGAGTTGTATCGGAGGAATCCTATTGAAGGTGTGGAGTAATGTCGTTAAATTGAGATTAACTTGGATCGAGAGTTTGGAATATGTGAAATGTTCATTATTGCCTTCCAGGTTGTTAGAGGATTACTGGATTAAATTCGTGTCTCGACGATTCCAACTTTCTGAGGAATCTTTATTGGAGTTTATTTCCGAAATCCAAGGAGCCTCATCGATATTGAACCCCCAGTTTTCAGAAGAAAATTTGATTGACATTATTCTTCAAAATATGTCTTCGGCCACTAGACAGCATTTGATCTTCGCTACAAAACCTCAAAGTGTAGCAGAAATGTGTGTCTTGGCAAGGAAAATAGCTAATTTTGAGATAGCTGAAAGACAAAAGAATTTCAGCGAGAAACGTGTGCCCGATAATTTAAGTAAAGCTAATGCTCCTGTGAATCGTTCTTCTAGCAATAATCCCTGGCAGCAGAAAAGTAATATCCCATGTTGGAAATGCCAGCGCTTTGGACATCTTGCTAGAGAGTGTCGATCCTAGTTTTTCGGCGTAGTTCGTATGCTTATTTTGGATATCAGGAAAGCTTGTTTTTGGATATCGGTATGTGGGCTGAATGAGCCATTTCGTTTGTGAAAATTATTAGGACGTGAGACTGCTGAGTAAGTTTCAGTACATGTGGACCAGGTTTTGTAATTATAAGACGCAGTCCAAGTTCTAAAATAATGGATTAATGCCACTATGTTTTGTGAAGGACAAATATGATACTTATTTAACATGGTACTATGTAATATCTTATGTAAAAACGTTTGAGGTTCCGTTTTCTGTTTCTGCCTGTTTTGTTATTTCAGTTTACCCTTCCCTCATATTGGCATAGCGGAGGGGAACTTGGAACTTTCGGCAGTCGAAGTACTTGGCGGATCCGGCCGACCCCCGAGTGCCCCAGCTGACCGAAATGGTGGGTTTTTGCAACTACGGAATCCTAGAGAGCGGTTTGATCGGGATTGCGATCCGGCAATCCATGTGTGGTATCGTCACCCTGTTTTCACCTGGAAAAAATGTTGAACCATAGACTGAGTCTGCAATTGTAAATGGGGCCTCAAGGTATTCAAAAGCTTGAAGAGCTGTAAAGTATAGGCCTAAAATAACTGTAAGGAAGAGGCCTTGTAGAGATTGATTATAGTATAGTTCGACTATGGCGGTTGTATCATCTGTATGATTTGATTATTTTACAGCGCCAGGGATGGTCGACGAAGAAGCTGGTGTGGGGATAGTGATTTTGGGGACGATGAATAGTTTTCCGCTCGGAATCTTGTAGTGTTACCGTGCCCTCCCAACGTGGGATTCGCTATCTAATATCCATCGCATACATCGTTATAGTGACTTAAGTCTATAAGACTTCTTGGACTTTCTTTCATTGTTTGGAAAGTTTATGGGACTGTTTTTTTTCCCCGGAGGGCCCGAGGAGGAGATATTGAACCGGAAAGTGTGATTTTCGGTTCACTAGTTTAGTGTCGGTAATCATCCCTGGACAGTAGAATTTCCGTAAACTTAAACAATATCCTTTCTCTATGCACCACTTCTCCCTGTTTTAACCTCTCCTCCCAGTGCGCTTGTTTGTAACGGCGCATCTTCCCCTTCTACCACCTCGGAACGATCAAATACGTTTTATGCACAGCAAGAACGTTATCCATTCAATCATTCATTCGTTCGATCGGAACTTTAAGTGACCAAAGGTCGTCTGGAGCCGTTAGAGGCGGCGGAGTTTAAGTTGGTCCTGAAGACCGGGGAATCCACCCTGGCTTGGACTCTAGCAGAATGTGGTTGTGAGGTATGATGTGGGTTTTTTTGTCATGTAAAGCATTATTATTTATTTACTTTTGGTTGAATGATCAAATGTTTATCTTTGTTATGTTTTTACTTCAGACTTCTTGTTTACATTAAATATCATTTTTTATTACTTATCCAATTTAATGTTCAAGTGGATTTATGTGCATGTGGCGGTTTGAATATTCCTATACGGAAACTCACTTATTTAGGAGATCATTCTAGCTCCCTTTATTTTTCTGTCTAGCTTTCCTGATTAATAATTATAGTGAAAAACATTCATTTTAAGTTACTCTGGTGTTTTGAGAACTATTATTGATTTATGTTAAGTGCTTAGGAAAGAAAGATGAATCATTCTTTGCCTCCTATGGGCCCGGGGCAAAAGATTTATGATTTATAACCTTGGATGTAATAAAATCTCCTCTATTAGAAGCAACGGAAACAAAAGACGATCCACTCAGCACCTAAAGGGAGCAGGCAGCGAGGTTGCAACCCGCACAAATGGTTGCGCAGAGCATGGTTTATCAATAGTAGTTATACAACCCGCACAAATGGTAGCTGAGAGCGTGGTTGGCAACCGGCACACTATCATATGCCTTGGTTTAAATCGACAAAAATCAAATGTAAATCTCTGTTAGTAGCTTTTTTTTCTATAATTTGTGTTATACAAAATATATTATCTGTGCATGACCTACCACTTCTAAAACCAGATTGTTCTACCATTTCTTTATCTTGGTATTCTATATCGACCATTTTACTTAGTATATGTCCATATATTCTACTTAATGTACTCGTTACTGATATGCCTCTATAATTTTCACACTTTCTCTTGTCTCCCTTATTATGTATCGATGTTATAATAGTGACTTTCCACTCTTCTGGAACTTCTTCGCCATTTATTATATTTTATTAAACAGTACAGTGATCATTTCCAATAAATTCTGACTGCCACTTTTAATCAATTCTATAGCATTATTATTATTATTATTATTATTATTATTATTATATGATTATTATTATTATTAGTATTATTATGTATTATTAATACTACTACTATTATTATTATTATTATTAATTGGACTGTCAACCCAGAAGAACAAGAGACAAAGGAAGATAGAAGACACAGCGGAGAGAAAACTTTCGAGGACGGGACGATCGTGAAAGATTATTATTATTATTGTTTATTATTATTATTATTATTATTATTATTATTATTATTATTAGAATAGAATGACTCAAAAGCACGTTTATTCTTAAAATCGATCTGTAAATATTCTTTAAATTACATTTAAAATAACGTTTATTAATAAAATATATATATATATATATATATATATATATACAGAGTGATTCAAATGAATTTCGCATAAATTTCAGGAGCTTATGGGGGGTCGAAATAAAATAACTTTTGATTAGTAACTTATGGTCTGCACAAGCCCTGGAATGTCTGGATGGACAAAAAATTATTTTGTGCACACTCTTAAACAAATGTAAATTTATTCACCAATTTGGTTTTACAACACTAGATGTTCAAAACGCCTACCACCACATTGAAATATGTTCTTCCACGTGAGCAAGAACTTCTCTTCCATTCTTCCAATGTTACTGTTCGAATCGTACGTGGTGGGCCTACATAACGCAATGAACGCAAGGAACCTGTCTCCCAGAGTCGTTGGTCAACGTTTTGAAACGTTCGAGGATGTGGTTGACGTATGTCGGATATTGTGTGCTGTACAGGCATTGAACATCGCGTGCATTACCATTTACTTTACCACACGAAATTCTGATAACGCGTATTCCATTTCACAAAACCACAAATATTCAAAGTAATGCTGTAATGGACCTCTATAATACACTGCAGATACGTTACTGAAATAAAAAAAATAAAAAAAAAGACCTACAAGAGTGCACAAATGACTAACAGATGAGAACAGAAGAGTACACAAGTACTGTATTGCACTGAACGGTATGACAATAGACGTAGCATCTTCATAAATTCATAAAGTAGTTTATAAAACTTAGCGCCGCTCTGAGAAGTAAGCTTCGACCTACATTGAAGTTACCGACTTTCCCAGGCTTATACTGACCCAGGATTACTTTCCAGACCATAAGTTACTAATCAAAAGTTGTTGTATTTCGACCCCTCTACAAGCTACTGAAATTTGTGCGCAACCTTTTGAATCACCCTGTATGTTATATATACACGTGTGTCTGTTAACTGTAAGGTCTTATAACCTTTAAAGAGGGAAAAATATTAGGATATAAATTACCTATTATAATACAGTATATTATATATTTTTATTACTGTTTTTAAGTTTAAGTATTTTGGGCAATAGGCTACTACGAGTAATGGTGAATAAAAATATTTATGTACACAAGGGATTAAAATTTAGAGCAACAATTCCGTTTTACAGAATAATTTACTTGACAAATGAATTGGTACACATTTTTGGAACTCTGTAAATAATATTAGATTAGTGAAGTGAAGATTGGACATGGATAACAAAATATAAAAACAAAATTGAAGGTGCATTAATATCCAAATAGAAATCACATTAGCTTATTATAATATATAAGCCTACCCTATTCATAGTAAGTTCATAAGAGAACTGGAAACATATCTCTGGATACTTTGAAACTAGACAAAATATAAAAGAAGCTTCATTAAGAATATATTTAAAATTATAAATAGACTTGTATAGCCGCTCAGAAAATGGTTGTAACTCTTTTTTCTCCAAAGTTGATTTTTTACATGAAAAAATATCCCGCGTACAATGAAAAATATTTTTCCATTTAAAACTCAACTTGTTAAAATGTGGGTTACATCTTTGTTCTGGGCGGCTATTCAATTGAACATCTTATCTATAACAGATTATAGAAAGAGACTGAGAGAGCACATGGAAAGAATGGATCCAGATATATGCCTCGAATTCCATATGAATATGGCCAAGAGGGAAAAGATCTAGAAACAAACCATGGAGAAGATTAAGATTTTGAGATCAGTTATGCCAATTCCTGTCAACTCCATGAAGTCAATAATAAGAAGGATTTTTTAAAGGATCATCATCATGATTAATATTTTCATAAATAAGTGTACTATTCATTCAATATTTACTAATTAACTGATTGGCACTATCACGGTCTCCATACATCCAAAAATCTTGAGCTAATGTTTTTCAATCATCCTCTATATAATCCCTATACAATCATAGTTAATATTATTCTCCTACCTCATTATTGGCCTACCTCTGGAATCTTTTCCTACAAGGAGTTTCCATGCCCCTCTTTCATTACCCATATGTTCCATATGTCCTCCCACCGCGGTCACGAAACTTAATCGTTCTTATTATGTCTGGTTTCCCGTAAAGATCACATAGCTCACTGTAATGTAGTCTTTTCCAAAATTGTCTCCATGTACTTCCTCATGAATGTATGTCAATTTAGGGCAGAATAGCACCAAGGGAAGGGATTTATCCCTTCTCGAGCCCTTGGGCCCGTCCAATTAAATAGCAATATGAATCGTGTGTGTGTGAATACTTGATGTGTGTCGAACTACGAACACCATAACAGATTACGTATCACCATAGAGGTCATTTCATCTCTCTAATTCCATAAAGTAAAGATGGAAAATACAAATAACCAAAAATTATGTTGCCGTGTTAGGGTCTTAAAACCAGAATCCACCTTTACTAATCTAATCTAATAAACCTAAGTAATTCACTGATGTGTGTTCTACTTGATAGGGCACAACTCTTGCTGATTACATTATATATTTTTCTAATGACAGCGGATAGTGAATCCACTGACGTCAGATATCGTCATAACGGTGTGTGATTAACATTCCGCGAGTCCCCCACTCCTAAGCATCGTGGTCATACTGAAATGCTGTAATGAAACTAATTCAAAACTTAAATGTAAAATGATCCCATTACAGGCTTCAAAAAGCCCTTGGGGTAGTGGGGGATTAAGGCTCCCACATTTGCAGAAAATCGGTACGAGATATCAGCCAGGTTGTCAGTCCTGCGTGACGTCCGCTTTTACCCCTGAAAAAACATCTGGTACTAATTTATCTCAGAGGCTGGGTCAATACCAGGGTTCTGGTACAGTCGGAGAGTTTAGTTTTGTTTAAAAACGTTTAAAAATCCTGACCACACGAGGCCTCGAATCCCCGACCTTCCAACCAGTAGGGATTGGCTTAACCCACTCAGCTATGGCGTGCCCCAAATCCAAAACATATTATGATAATGCAATCGGGTGTTTGAAGCATATTTTTAATTATTTCTTCGAAATGAATTTTCAATACTATTAACAGAAATTAAAGAGACGAACAGACAGGTGAATGGAGAAGACTTACATGGCAGTGATCTACATTACCTTTATACAAAACCAGATATAACAACAACAGTTAAGTCTCATAGACAGCGACTGGCACGAATGAAGAATAAAAGAGGGACATGTAAACTCAGTTGTAGGAAACCCAGAGGGAAAACACCCTATAGAAATACCAAGATTGAAGCAAGGTAATAATATGACTCATTATTTGAGGGAGGTATATTATAAACTAGCTCAGGTTAACTGTGTATGGAGAGTTTATGTCCATGAATCCTCGGTTTCGGCAGTTCCAGTAAGTTAGCAGAAATATATGTATATATTTTTTTTGCTTGTGTTTGAAACAGAAGTACGTGGATTTATTAACATCATGTAGGCTATAAAATTGTTCTTTGTTATAAATTTCCATAAAAAAAGTGAAATTGTTTCCCGGAGATATGTACTTCATTAGTGTCTTCAAAATTACCTCCAAATTACCTCCAAATTACCCGCAAAGTTCACACGCAAATTTGTTTGTGAATCCAATAATTGCTTACACAATTTGTAAAGCTAAGCTCATAAACAATTTTACAGAGGATGATAATTTATCAAGGGACCTAGTAGATGGAAAGTTGAAGCCATTTATTGCATTACATGCACTCTTTTACCTCTCTGTCAAGTAAAATGACAAATTCATCAACTGTCCAGTTTGTTGGTAGATTTGACTGCCACATTTCGTTCCCCCTTCTCCTCCCCCAATAACAAGGATTATTAAATTGTTGGATGCCTGGATTGTCAAACATGACAGGTTTAAGCCTCCAGTGTACAGTTTGTCACTATGGTATACATTTTTATTTAATATTTAAAAAAAAATTAGGATATAAGAGAAGAATTGAAAGTACAGCCTTTATTGGATAAAGTCACGAATTACAGACAGAAATGGATTGATCACATGGATGGAATGAGCAAGGAGAGATATCCATTGTTAGCCAGAAATTATCAAGCAAGAGGAAGGCGTGATGTTGGAAGACCTAGAAGACGTTGGGCTGATGCAATATGAAGTCGGAACGGGCAATTGCCTAATCCCTGGAGTGATGATGATGATGATGATGATGAAATAAAAATTAAATTATTTTTATTCTAACAAAACAGGAAAATTAATAACAACGTCCTACAATTGGACAAAAACACGCCAAATTGATGTTTCGGTTTGCGATACAATAGTTTTTGCACCATGGCACTGTATGTACAGCCTTTGAAAACATTGATGGCGCAACTCTTGATGATGGAAATAAGAGTTCTGAAGAGTGATTCACAACAGAAAGCTGTTACGTGTGAGGTCTCCTTCTAGTTCAAATCGAGTGGTGCGAGCCTTTCTTCGTGCGACATTCGTATCGTTCCTTTCAGTGGAGTAGTCAGTAAGATGGTCTCTTATGCCGACGCGAGCCCAGGTTCCAACCTGGTCAGGAAGAATATTTTTTAATAGCGTCGTTAATTTTTATAGTGTCTACATGTTAGCAGGCTTCGTTAAATAAATTAATTTGTATAGGCGTACTGGAAATCAATTATTTAAAGGAAACATGTCTTATATAGAAAATTAATAACGGTTGTAACATCTCATTACTTCGCTTACAAAACACAAGGTATAATAAGATTGTTTATTTACACAATTAATGAAAAAAGGCGCCTGATTAATTTATATAAAGTCATGCTAATATCTAACATCAATATACAAGAAAGTTCTGTAGTATAGTATCGATACATACAGACTTTTTCTAGCAGGGACTGTTGTGTTCTAGTGCATGTGTCCCTTGCGTGATGTCGTGTGTTCGATCATGCTGTCATCATGCTTTTCTCTCTCACTCTCTCTCTCTCTCACTCTCTTTCTCTCTCTCTCTCTCTCTCTCTCTCTCTCTCTCTCTCTCTCTCGTCCTAATTTCAATCCATTTTGTTTGTTGGTTTGTTTGTTTCTTTCTTTCTTTCTTTCTTTCTTTCTGTTCTTATTATTATTATTATTATTATTATTATTATTATTATTATCGGCCGCGGTGGACTAATAGTTATGCTCCTTACCTCTGGTCCCGAGGGTCGCGGGTTCAAAACCAGCTGGGATCGATGGAATTTTTAGGATGGAAAAATCCAAGGAGCAAGTCCTCCGGGAGGGACTTTAAGCCGTGGGTACAGAATCTGAAAATTTTCAGGCTCGTAAAAGATCCTTAAGCTTGAATAAAGAGGCCTCTAAGCAAAATTTACCGAATTTTCTCGTCCTAGTACTACCTTGGTTTCCTATGTGTCAGCATAAGGCGGAACGCTGACCAAAGACCACTCCAATGACATCTATACGAAAACAAGTGTAATTAAATTAGTATGGTTCAATTTCTTCCCTATAGGGGGAGAGCACCTAAATCTCGCTGAGGGAAACAAGGGCTTTAAGATAAATAATATAATTGTTATTGCTCAAAACTTATGTTATTAAGATTAAATTACTGTATGTGATTTATTAGAATGAAAACAACAATGATGGTGATAATATTAATAATACATGAAAATAATTAGTAATGAAATAGTTTTAATGACTGCTAAGGGCGTGTTGGGGCGTCTCGGTTTGGATCGGGGTACATGTCGATCGGCGTCTGAGTTCGTATAAATCCTGTATGTAGATAGTTTCTTAAGTACTATTGGTGTGTCGGTGGGCGTCTCGGTTTGCTCAATTTGTTTTTCTTTCTTCTTTTTTGGTTTGTGTCTTTTTCCCCCTTATCTTGTTTCCTGTATTTTGTGTTGTTATTATTGTTATTATTATTGTTATTATTATTATTATTATTATTACAATAATAATTATAAAAGTAATAATAGTTAATGATGATAAGAATCAGAATAATAGTAAATAACAGTTTCATTTAGTACTGAGTGCGTGTTGCTGGGCGTCTTGATTCGGATCGTGGTACCTATCGGTTGGCGTTCCGGTTTGCATCAATTCAGTGGACGTGTCGGTTTCTACGATTTCATTTGAAATTGTCGGTCGGCGCGACGTCTGGGTTTACATAATCTTGTATGTACAGCACGAGACCAAGCTCTGTGTGTTTGCGGGGAGAAGTGTGGGGAGTGGGAGGAGGTACACTTCTATGCTTCTCATAGTTCTAACAGCTGAGTCAGCAAATTCATTTCAGACATACGGAGCTGGGTCCCGAGCAGTACGTAGGTGCTTTCTCAAGTACTATTGGCGTTTGGTCAATTCATATCTTCCTTGTTCTTACTTGGTTCCTTTATTTCTGTTTTATTATTATTATTATTATTATTATTATTATTATTATTATTATTATTATTATTATTACGATTATAATATTATTATCATCATCATCATTGTCGTTGTTTGCTCAAAAGTTATATTATTATGATTAAATTACTGAATATAATTTATTTAATGACAATGACAATGATGATGATGATAATAATAATAATAATAATAATAATAATAATAATAATAATAATAATAATAATAATAATAATAATAGTAATATAAATAATCATCATCATCATCCGGTATCATGGTAGCTGCCGCCGTCTTCCGGAAACCAAACGACATTCCTCTCTGTCCATCCATTGATCTTCATCCATTCCTCTGATATTCACAGCTGTTTGAACCCCTTCTATCCAAGTTTTCTTCGGTCTTCCTCTCTTCCTCGTTTCCATTGGGATCCATTCCATAACATTTTTTGCCAATCTTTGCTCTGGCATTCTTTTGATATGGCCATACCACTGCAATCTTTTCTTTTCTATAATGTCTATGATGTCCGGCTCCTCTTACACTCCCATAATTTCCCTTATTTCTTTATTTCGTATTCTATCCATTCTAGATTTTCCAGCTGATCTTCTTAAAACATCCATTTCTGTACTTAAAATTATTTTCATTTCCCTGGTACGAATTTGCCAGACTTAAGCACCATATGTTAAAATGATCTGAATTATGGTTTGATATATTTATAATTTTCTATTTTTGTAATATTTTTGCTCCACCAAACAGAGTTTAAAGCATTTATTGCTTGTTTTGTTTGTGCGATTCTATTTTTAATTTCCACTGTAAATAATAATAATTATAATAATAATAATAACAATAGTAATAATTAGTAATAAAATAGTTTTCATGAGGCTGCTGAGGGCGTGTTGGTGAGCGTCTAAGGTTTGGATCGGGGTACGTGTCATTCGGCGTCTCGGTTTTCATGAATTACGCTGGGTAACAATGAACATGTTCCTCTGCATATGTTAAGTGTTTCTGACTCAGTTTTTTTTTCGCTGATTTCAAATGTGTGATTATTTTTATCTAGATGTCGACGGTTCGATAGTAATCACGATTTTTGTTTTCGTAGCTTTTTTCAATTATGACTATATGTTTGATTAATATTATTTTTCTCCAAATGTTAACAGTCCGTCTTTTCATAGACAGTTCAACTAGCAGTTTGAAAGCCGCGTTGTTACATAATGACAACATATATCCCTCTCTTCCTGTTGGTCATTCTGTTCCATTAAGGAGAATTACATCAGTGTTAAATTGTTATTAGAAAATATTAAGTACAACCAGTATCAGTGGGATGTTTGTAATGACTTTAAGGTGCTAGGCGTTTTGCTGGGTTTCACTAAATATCCATGTTTCCTTTTTTTATGGGACAGCCGAGGCAACTGCCAACACTACATCCAACAAGTGTGTCCTTCAAGAAACGAACTCGTTCCACGAGAAAGTAATGTTCTAAATGAACCTCTTATTGACAGGAATAAGATCTTCCTTCCACCTTTCCACGTTAAATTGGAACTAGCAAAACAGTATATTAAAGCTTTGGTTAAATGGTCAGATGCTTTTCAACATATTCGCTCTATGTTCCCACGTTTGTCTGATGTAAAAGTATTTGCCGGAGTTTTTACACGACCTCAAATAAGACAGATGCTGGAGTCCGCAGGATTAGAACAAAAGATGAAACTAGTTTTAAAAAAGTACATGGCAAGCATTTCGTAATGTTGTGCATGACTTCCTTGGAAATAAGAAGAGTCCCAATTACCGAGAGTTGATTGAGAACATGCTGAGTACATATCGTACATTAGGTTGCAGAATTGTAAGTAAATTGCATTACCTGCACACACCTTTGTATTTCTTTAGACCAAATTTGGACGAAGTGAGTGAAGAACATGGAGAACGATTACATCAGGATCTTAAAAAGATGGAATCATGATATCAGGGCAGGTGGAATATAAACATGATGGGAAACTGCGTTTGGAGTTTGGTGAGGAACAGTCCACAGCAACACAAAATAGAAGGGCTGTCACAACTTCATGTTATGTTAATCGGATGATAATGGTGAGGTTACAAAGGAAAAAAGTGGACTTGGTGATAGTGCAAATTTACATGCCGTATACTGGGTTAGCAGGTGAATAAGTGGAGGAAAGATGTGACAAGATAGGACAGATTGTTGACAGAGAGAAGATGGGGACATCCTAATGGATGACTGGAATGCTGTAGTTGGAAAAGGACAAGATGGAAGTACAGTTAGAAGATATGGATTAGGAAAAAGGAATGAGAGAGGCGAATCGCTGGGGAGTTCTGTAAAAGGAAATCAATGATAATTGGATCACAATCATCAGAAGTATGGAGATTTTTAAAAACACTGAAAGCCAACCAAGGATCCAGCAAGAAAAATGTGTTAGTAAAAATCTGACGCAGAAAAACATTACAAAGCTTTACTGTCAGAAAGTAGAAATGAGTTTATGGAAACAATACAAAATCCAACTATAGAAATGAATGCTCTGGAATTTGGTACAATATATATAAAATTAGAAATTCAAACTCTAAAGAATAAAAAGGCAACAGGGCCAGGAAACATACCCAATGAGTTAATTAAATATGACCCAAAAAATGTAATAGGTATATTGAGGGACTTGTTTAATAAGTGAATTGCAATACAGAAGATTCCTGATGAATAGAAAATAAGCTATATTATGCCAATATACAAGAAGGGTGATAGAAGAGACGGAAAAAACTATAGAGGACTAAGTATAAATAACACATTACATAGAATATTTACGAAGTTATCAAAAAACAAAGTTACAAAAATATATTAAAGACAAATTAGGAGAAGATCAAAATGGATTCAGACCGGGAAGGTCATGTGTTTGACAATATATTTGTAATCCAACAGTTAATTGAAAAACGGACTGCAGATGGAGAAGAAACCCATTTGACAATGATAGATTTAGAGAAAGCTTATGACTCAATTCCGAGGAACAAAAGTATGGGAAGTATTAGAGAAATACAATATTGATAAAAACCTAATAGAAATGATTAAACAAGTTTATAAAGATAATTCGGCTTATGTTAAAATTGGAAATATAATATCTAATCCCATAAAAACCACAAAGGGATTGAAACAAGGGTGCAGTCTATCACCAATTTTATTTAATATTTATGTAGAATTTATATTAATTAAATGGAAACAAAGCTGCAAAGGCATGGGTATCCCAATAATAACAGATTTTTGTTTACATTACAATTTGCCGATTATCAACTAGTTTTAACGCAAGACAGATTTGATATGGAATACATGATACAAAGGTTGAAGAACACATATGAATCATGAGGTCTCACAGTAAATTTACAGAAAACAGAATATCTGGCAATAAATAGCAATGAAAGAGAAAATGTAATATTGGAAGAAGGAATCCAAATAAAGCAAGTGAAACAAACTAAATATTTGGGAATAATTATGGATAACATTGAAGGTAAGGCAAAGATAATATAAAACATAGAATTGCATTGAGTAGCAAAATAATATCATCGTTAAATTCCATATGGTGGGATAAGCATATTTGGAAAGACACAAAATATATATATATATATATATATATATATATATATATTGGTAAAACATTGGTGGAATCTGTTGCAATGTATGGAAGTGAGGTATGGGAAATCAATAAGTACTACAAGAATAGACTAATAACTCTAGAAATGGATTATTTAACGAGAAATGCCAGAAAGTCTAAATTAGAACATGTCACAAATAAGGAAATTAGAAAAATAATGGAAGCAGAAGAAAGCATAATTGAAAGAATTGAAGAGAAGGAATTGAAGTGGTTAGGACATGTTTTAAGAATGGAAGATGAGCGATGACCGAAGCAACTATATGAATGGCATCCTAACAGAAAGAATAAAAGAGGGAGACCAAAGTTAACATGAAAGAAAAACATGAAGACAATAATGCAAGCTAGAGGTCTAAGCATCGAAGATGCCCAAGATCGTAGGCTTTGTAGGTTTGACACGGGAAGACGGCAGCAGCCATAAAAACCCGAAAGTAGATAGAATGATAATTGAAAACACAATGGTTTAACAGCATAAAAGAAGAAGATACACATAGATAAGCCCTATGGACAACAAACTATACCAGATTGATCTACATACTGATACAGAAAATATTCCGAAATTGATTAAAAAATGCGAAGACCCTACCAGGAGCAGATATTAATTCAGACTATGTCTTACTAATAGGCGAAGTAGATTTGCCTGAAGAAGATAAGAGGAAGACAGGCAACAAAGAAGCTTGACTTGGAGAAACTTAAAACTGAAGAGGAAAGGAAAAAATTCCAACAAAATTTTCAAGAGAAAGCCTCTACCTTGGAAATCTCATATGGCTATACCAAGGAACACTGGAGTCATTTGAAAACCTCTATACAGATAGCTGCAGAGAAAAAAATAGGATATAAAGAGATCAAGAATATTAAGATACCCTGGGTCACAGAAAAAAAAATAGAGAAGCTGGAAGAGAGAAGAAAATAGAAAAATAGCAATACATAAGAAACCAAAAGAAACAACAGGAAACTAAACAACAAACTTAGAAGAGAAACTAACAAGGCAAAGGAAGAATGGATGTAGCAGAAATGTGAAGAACTAGAGAATCTGGAGAGGAAAGGATAATATGATTTAATGTACCAGGAAGTTAAATGTTTACACTATGGAAAGAAGAGCAGAAAAACTATGTGGCTGATTGAGGATGAAAATAATGAGGAAATAACATACAAACTGGGAATTATGAATGCGTGGGAGAAATATGTAGAGCAGCTATATGAGACAAGAAATCGTCCGTCTAACTTGGATATAGAAAATTAAGAGGGAGTATCAGAAGATAAAAAAGGATTTTCTATTCTGAAGGAAGAAGTTAAAACTAGCAATTAAGGAGATGAAAAATGGGAAAGTAGATGGAATCCCCATTGAATTGGTTGAATGCTTGGGTGAAGGGAATAAGGAAATTTTGCGTTTATGCATATGACAGATGTACTGGCAGGGGTAATTGTTAGAATCCAAAATTTAATTTGTTATTGACTTGTGTCGCCTTAAAGGAACGTACACGCTTGCGCGCCGCGCGCGCGTACCATGTTCGTCAGATTTGGACGGGGTTTTAAGGTGCGCGCAAACGGCGCGCGCGTCGCACCACGATCCACTCATTGTCGGTTTTTTCCACGAACACTTTGATGGTTCGTTGTTTAGATTTGGACGGGTACCTGAGAGGTTCGTTGTTTTCGGTGCGCACCTATTATTTGAGTATGGAGTGGTCAGAGGAAAACATGTTAAAACTTATTGATATTTATAGAAGCAAGCAATTATTGTGGGATCCTCAACATAAGGATCATTTTAAAAAATCATTGAAAGGAGATGCCTGTTTTTTTTTTTCAATGTTATGTGTTTTTTTTCGTGTGTACTGTAATTGTATGAATAAATTAGAATTATTTAGAAAACATTATTTATTTAAGACGTTCATTTCATAATATTATGTATGAAGTTTCACAAAACAATACAATATATAAACATATTTTTTACTAATTATTTATTTATTTCTTCAAAGACTCCAAAGAGCAAGACTGCTCATATTAAGGGGCAATATACAAAAAATAATGGCCATAAAACAATTAACAATAAAAACAAGAAAACAAATTCAGGCATAAGTTTAAGTAATACAAACTACTATAGATGCACATTATATATACACATATAAATACAATATTTAAACAGGATAATATTAATAATAATAAAATTAACAAAATTAACTAAGAAAGCAATGAGAAAAAATATTTTTTAATACAATTAGAAAAATGTTTAACATTCGTGAAATGTTGATATTCAATAGGTAAGTTATTGTAATGGTTGATTAATGCATAACGAATCCCTTTTATACCTTTTTTTAGAAACTAGTATCTTTGTGCAATAAAGTACAACCTCTAGTATAATAATCATGTACATCTTTATTAAAAATTAAGGCCATGTTATGGTGAGATAGATTCTTAATAATTTTAAACATATATATACAAATCATATATTTTTTTAAATTCCTTTAATTCTATAATATTTGAAAAAGTATAAATAAAGTTATAAGATGTAATAAGTAATAAGCGTGACCAGACGTCCCAATTTTGGCGGGACAGTGCCGATTTTTAACAGTTTGTCCCGCGTCTCGCGGCATTAAAAAAAAAAGTCCCTATTTTTGGGAAAGAATGCAGGACAAGCGGGAGAACGGAAAGGGAATAGACATGGTTGGTTACACCTGCTCTGCAAAATGTCTACTGAAGGTTTGTGGGTTTCCTATGGATCGCAGGAGGTTCGTTGAAATTAATAATTTTGACGAACATAACACTCGCCACGCGCGCGCCGCGCATGCGCCGTTCGTGTTCGTGGCGCGCATATGTGTACGTACCTTAAGTTGTTATACAGTGGGTAACGGTAACCTAAGGGTTGGCAGGTACATGTACCTAGCGAAGCGAAATTAATGCTTATAAAATGTGTATTCATTTAGAAAAATTTGTAAGTCTGACTGATGGGTTGAATATGGCCAGGTTTGCAAAACATTAAATTTGTTAAAAGGGAATACCTGAGCCAATTTTAAAACTTCCTTGGGAAATATTGATAAAAGGCCAAGAAATTTTATTGTTAACACAGTGGGGCCAGTAGCTCCCATACGAGTACATACAGAGAGGAGCCAGTTCCTCTCATACGATCACAGAGTGGGGCCCGTAGCTGCCTTAGGAAAACAGAGTGGGCTAGTTGATCATATTACGAGAATTGAGAGGAGTCAGTTGCTCCCTAAAATTGTGAATCAATCTATCTTACGTAAATATTCTAGGGAAGTCTAGATTTGCTCAAGTAGTCTACAAAATATCCCTCCATGGTATCTTTACCTTGTCGTGGTGGAGTGGCTTGTGTGCTTAAATGATCCTGAGAGCTATGCCGGCGGTAGCATTGCTGCCGATAGGGTTACCCATGCCGGACTGGTCGAAGGTGATAAGCCAGACGAAATAAGTACCTTGGTCGAAAGAGTGACGATCTTTCACCGTAAAAATACAACCGTCAAGAAATGCGGACATGGGTTCTACTGGGGTAAAATTTTCCGGAGGTCAAATAGTCCCCCATTCGGTTCTCCGGGCGGGGACTACTTCAGGGAACCCATGCCAAAAGCTCAACTCAGGATAGGGATGTATGGAGAGCTTATGTCCGTGCGGCCATGAACCTACGGGTTCGATAGTGCCAGTGAGTAAGTAAGTAAGTAAGTAAGTCTACAAAATATCATTAATTCATAGTGTATATTGTGTTGTTCATAAGAGGTTAACATAATAAACCCTCTTTAAGTAATTACACAACTCATTGTTACTGGTCACCGAATTCCTTGTCCTTCACACCGGTAGGACCCAACATAAGCCTAATCTAAAACACGACCTGAAGAGACCCTCGTGCCTCCTCAAGCTTACTGCATGCAACAAGATATGTACATAAAGAAGGTGAATGGCCCGAATAATTGACTGTGACAGTGTTAATACCAATACCAAGAAAAATAATGCGAAGAAATGTAAGGAGTTCAGGAACATCAGCTTGATATCACACTCTGCGAAGATTCTCCCATGAATACTAAGTAGATGTTCACGTTCTATGATGGAAAGCGAATTGGAAGAATAACAGTTCGGCTTCAGGAAGGGAAAGGGTACTAGAGATGCAAATCGACTGATACAAACAATAGGACAAAGGTATATAGAAAAAGATAAAGAAGTTTATGCACTGCTTGTTGACCTGCAAAAAAGACCTTTGACAGAGTGAATTGGAATAAACTCCTGAAGATCTTGAAGAAATCTGGCGTGAACACTGAAATAAAAGGAGGTTCATAAGTAATATTTATATGAAACAACGAATAAAAGTGAAGATAGGAGAAGAAATGTTAGAGGGAAGAGAAATTGGAAGAGGGGTATGGCAAGGATGTCCTCTATCACCTACACTTTTCAACATCTACCTAGAAGACCTAATGAAGAACTACTTCAGGAGGTCGGGAGGCGTAAACATGCGAGGAAGAAGAATAAAGTGCATAAGATTTGCTGATGATATGGCTTTGCTAGCAGAAAATGCAATGACACTGAGGAACATGCTGATGGAGCTTATTGACAAGTGCGAGGATTATGGGATTAATTAAATATAAATAAGATGAAGAAGAGAAACATTTTCCGCGGACCTTTAGCAAAAGAATTACGGAAGAGGCTAGTGAAGTGCTTTGTGTGGAGTGTAGTATGTATGGTGCAGAACTTGGACATTACGACGGAATGAGGAAAAGCGACTGGAAGCTTTTGAGATGTTGATATGGAGAAGAATGGAACGTATAAAATGGATAGACAAAATAAAAAATAAAATTATGCTAGACAGAGTGGCTGAAGGAAGAACAATGCTGAAACTCAAAGAAGATGAAAACAAATCGGATTGGCCACTGGCTAAGATAACATTGCTCTGATGACGGATACCAAGGAAAGGTGAGCGGAAATAAAGTTTTAGGCAGAAAAAGGCATCAGATGATAGACAATATTAAAATAAATGATTCGTATGCCGATACATATCAACATCTCAAAAGCTTCCAGCTGAGTTAAATAAAAAGTCGAGAATGCTGAGTTTGCAGTGAAAGACCTGCTCATGAGCAGAACACTATGTATGTTTATATTCAAATTATATTAATGGGAACTTCGTTTCCCCTCCATTTTGTTTAAATACTATCCACTTCCCCGGAGTTTCTACTGCGCAATATGACGCAACAGCATCGTCCGTCACGTGTGTCGTGAATTATTAAATAATCATTATTATTTTATAATTTCCCCTTCCCCATCCATGGCCAAGAAACATTAAATTTAATTCCCATTAATAATTTAACAAACTTTGATATTTGTGTCTGCTATTCAAAACGTGTTGGTAACCGTAAACTAACAGGCTTAGTGTGGTCTGGCCTGTCCCGCGGGGACTTTTATGAAGCCAACCTGAACTAGGTACTACCTAATGATTCTACAGGTGCTACAATCGGCTGAAGAATCGTCAAAGTTCCGGGCTGAGTCTTCTTCGTTCCTGCTTCAACATCTTGTGACAGAAATTATGCAACACATAGATTCATCACACAAGGAAACTTCATGTTGTATAAATGGCCATGAGTCCAGAAATACCTAATACGTACATCCATCACCGTCATCGAGGACATATGGTAAAACTTAAAAGTTAGTACCTAACTGAAAATCTGCCTAATCACTTGCTTTCCTATGAAATTCGCAATTAATTATTATTATTATTAGCCTATTTAATATATAAAATTTAATTTATTTAATTAAATAAAGATAAAACTAAAAGTTTTATTTGACTTTCATATTATTAAATTATAGATTAGTAACAGCTCTTTCGGTAGGCCTACTTTGTACTTCTTCTTCTTCTTCTTCTTCTTCCTTCCAAGTATTAGGCCGAGGCCTGTTACGATCCTCAGACACGATTACAAACAGCTGTTACTAATTTATATTTTAATAAATATGAAAATCCCATAACACGTTAAGTTTTATTTTTATTTACTTAAATAAATTATGGAATTTCATCAAGTAAACGTCAATTCAATTTATTATTATAAAAATTAATGTTTGTTTGTTCGTACTTTATGCGCGGCCATACCACTGATCCGTTTGTGATGCGTTTTTTTTTTGCAAAATGTTCAGTAGATTCCCGGGATCAACATAGGCTATAAGAGAGTTGTGATACTCAACTCCTACACCCTTAAAATACGCCCTTTGTAGGAGAAAACGTGAAAAAGATAGCTCTTTGGACGATTAAATGGCTTATGTTGCCTACACCATAACAAATACACAAAAATAATGTAGGCCTACACAGAATTGAATATCTCAAAATACTCTACAAAAAAGTCCACGCCAGCATATGTTTATCTCTTACGGATAACTCACAATAACCACTTTTGTCTTTCATTGATGCCAAGAAGATCGAGACATGTACATAGATTGTTGAATGCAGGCTTTCACGGCCGGTAATCATAATGTTGTGTGATTCCGGGTTCTGTGGCCGTGGTCCATAGTTGGTGTTGATACCAGACGTTTCGCCCTCAACTGCGGAGGGCATCTTCAGTGGCGAGTGCTTCTAGGCGTGTTTCCTGGTCGGAAGATCTACTTAGAGTAGATCTTCCGACCAGGAAACACGCCTAGAAGCACTCGCCACTGAAGATGCCCTCCGCAGTTGAGGGCGAAACGTCTGGTATCAACACCAACTATGGACCACGGCCACAGAACCCGGAATCACACAACATTATGTACATAGATTCCTGTGTAAGCATAGCAGCACATGGCGGGTAATTGTTTTACGGATAACTCACAATAACGAATTTTGTCTTTTAGCTCATTTATGCCAAGAAAATCGGGATGAATAGATTCCCGGACAACGCCGGATAAACAGCACGGGGTATCTAAAAATAATTACGATATAAATGTTTTCTCATACTTATTTAACTAAACATAAAACACATTAATTTTCGTATTTCAGCTCATTTATGTCAAGAAGATCGGGATAAGTAGATTCCCGGGCAACGCCGGGTAATTAGCACAGGGTACCTAAATAATATACATTTATAATTATATTTCCTCTTACTTAGGCCTATTGAACTAAATATAAAAGCACATTAATTTTCACTTGTTTAGGCGTAGCAGCGAACGCCGGGTGTTAGCTAGGGTTTTATACAATCTGGTTCTATTTTCACGTGTCGAATATTTTGAATTTAAATACTTTATTTATTGAAAAATATAATTTCTTAGCTTTTTGTATTCTTTTATTTATGTCTTCCTGGACATTATTATGTTTATATACTTCCTTCAAACTGGAGTTCATAAATTAATCTGTTATTGAAGTAATGTGAGTTTTAGTGTTTGGACTCGCTGATCCATCCATCCATAGTAATTCTGCCAGAAGGCAGGTCCTTCACTGCAATCATAGCATTTCCATGCTATGCTTGCAGCTTTACTAGGGAATTGTAGGTGTGGTGGCTTCCCGTTGCTTTCCACACCGGTGAAGGATGATGATGATGATGATGGCCATGTGATTTCGGGGACCGTTTGGGCCTTAAAGTTTTCCTGACATTTGTCTTACAGGTGAGGAAAAACCCCGATAAAAACCTCACCCAGAAAAACTGCCCCGACCGGGGATCGAACCCGGGCCCGCTGCGTGACAAGGCAGCACGCTACCTCGAGACCACAGCGGTGGACGACTTGCTGATAGTAAGTGTTAATTCTAACAAAACTATCACAGTCTTATTCAATTACAGTTGTTCGTCATCCATTGAAAATTATCCTAACCCTAAATTAGCCATTGAATAATTTACGCTTCCACTTATTTAAATGTTCCGGACCGCAAAGAAAACAATATCATATGAAACTCTAAGTTATATTATATAATTATATACCTATATATACATATATATATATATCAGAATATCAATATCAATATCAGAAGAACATTGGATAGAATATTTCAGAGACCTGTGGTACAACGAGAATGAAAACGAGGAACAACCAAAATGTGAGAATTTGAAAGTAGATAAGATACAAATGGAAGAACTGGAAGAATCGCTCAAATTAACAAATAATAGATAAGCTAGCGGACCAGATGACATCAATTCAGAACTAATTAATTATGCAGATATATTCTTTAAATTAAGATTCTTGAATTTTCTTAATGTGTATTGGGAGAATCATAATATACCAGCAACATGAAGGCAAGGTATAGTAAAACCAATTTACAAGAAAGGAGAAAGAAACCAACCATCTAATTACAGAGGCATTACCCTCCTTAATAGTGGATATAAAATCTATGCTAGAATAATAGCAAAACGAATACAACGAATTACTGAAGTAACACTAGCAGAAGAACAAAACGGGTTCCGAAAAGGAAGATCTTGTACCGATGGAGTATTTGCCCTTCAGATAATAAACAAAAGACAAGAAAAAAACCTGGAAACACATTTGTTATTTATAGACTTAGATAAAGCATTTGATCGAGTAAACAGGGAAATATTGTGGAATATCCTAAAAGAAAAAGACCTCCCTATTCAGATTATAGAAACTGTTAAGAGCTTGTACTATGGAACAAATATTTGTATTGACCCTCAGTTGACTAAAAATAAGACTTTTTTTTCAAATAAACCAAGGAGTGAGACAAGGTGTTCACTCTCACCTATATTATTTAATATTTATATGGACGATATCCTAAAAAATGGAAGAAGGTTTTAACTAATGAAGGAATATTAATTGATAATAAAGATAAAATAAATGCTTTATTATTCGCTGACGATGTTGTACTTTTAGCAGAATCTGAAAATGAGCTCCAAATGTTAGCATATAAATTTAAATTAATAGCCAATAAATATAATTGTAAAATATCAATAAATAAGTCAAAAGTAATGGCATTAATGGTAAATATGGAATTAGATAAAAAATTGTACTGGATAACAAAATAATAGGACAAGTATCACATTTCCAATATTTAGGATGTGATATAACTTATAGAGAAAATAAATATATAGAAAATAGAGTAAATAAATTTCAGGCTATTTGTGGAACCATAAAAAGAACCTTAGGTAGGAAAACAAGGAAAGATACGAAAGTTAAATTATGCAAAACAATGGCTGTTCCTTTGTTGTTGTATGGAAGTGAAAATTGGATAATGAAATCAAGGGATAAGAGCAAGATACAGACTGCGGAAATGCTGTTTTTACGTAATGTGAAAGGATGCACAAGAGCGGATAGAATAAGGAATGAAACTATACGAGAAGAATTAAATATATATAAAATTGAAGATTAATTCAGCGAAAATAATAAGAGATGGACAGAACTCTTAATGAGAATGAACAACGAAAGAATACCAAAAAGAGCCTTCCTGTATAATCCCAGAGGAACAAGAGATGTTGGCCTACCACGTAGAAGATGGACTCCACTTTTAACTTCGCCGGAACAGGCTGCATAGCCTAAACCTTGTAGTAGAAGAAGAAGAAGATATAATTTGATGCAATTATAAGTAATTTTACTCATTTGTTTTTCTATTGTTTTACATACACAAAAGTTGAATATGGATAAATAATAAATAATTCTAAAACAAAATACTTAAAATGTACAACAAGAAATTAAAAAATAAGTAATCTGAACATCAATGATACAAATATAGAAAAAGTAAAATCATATAAATATCTTGGTTCAACTGTAAATGCAAAGAACTATATAGAGGAAGAAATAGGTGAAAGAATTTCTTTGGGCAATAAAGCTTACTATTCAAATAGAATACTATTCAAAAGTAAACTTGTCTCCACATTAATTAAAGTTAACTATACAATACAGTAATAAGACCGATTGTAACTTATGGCTGTGAAACATGGGTACTGAAGGAGTCTGATAAACAAAAACTATTAATCTTTGAAAGGAAGATCTTACGGAGAATTTTTGGACCAATTAGAGAAAGCGATGGCACTTGGCGTATACGAATGAACTCTGAATTAAATACTCTAATACGAAATAAAAATAGAATAAACCACATTAAAGCTCAAAGACTTGCGCTGGTTTGGACATATATATAGAATGCAGGAAGATATGCTTGTAAGAAGAATATACAAAATGGAAACCAATATGCACCAGAACAGCCGGACGCCCAAAAAAACAGATGGCAGGATGATGTTATAAAGGATATATTGGAGATGAAAATTGGAAATTGGCCAGTCTGTATCCAGGATAGATCTAGGAGAAGAAAAATTGTTGAGTAGGCCAAAACTTCAATGAGGTTGTAGTTGCCTACTAAAGAAGAAACGAATGTATCTGTACTTCTAAAACGTTCAACCGATCTTCGTGAAATTTGTATAGGCTATACAGGTTTTCAGATGCGGCAAGTGTTTAGCCGTTGTCTATCATTTTATAAAATCAATAGGTGTAGAAGTTAATCTGAAACGAAAATTTAAAAATAGCTCTAGCAATCGCAATTGTCGACGTTACACCACAAAACTCGGAATGTCTTATTAGAATAAACCGAAGTATGTATAAACCAAAATCAGTGAATTCCTGTCATTAGAAGTAGGGTTTACATAAAATTTGAAATTAAAAGTTTACTCTAGCAACCGCCAAGTTTTATTCGTCGCAGTGTATGCCATATAATTAATTAAACCTCAATATTCAATTTATTTAGGCGTAGCAGCGCACGCCGGGTATTAGCTAGTTATAAATGTTATTTTTGTAGCATAAAATATTGTTTTAGTCCATAGTAGATATCTTTAGTTCATTCAAAAATGTTTAATTCGTCTGAATTGGCTGACTAATCCAAATATCAGATTATTAAATTGTTTTAATTGAGTTTGGCCAGTTGATTAAATGTTTTACTTACCTTTGCCAGTCGACCGTTATATAGCCCGCCTTAGCTGGCCAGCTATGAATTTTAGTTATTTTTGTAAATCTGATAAATATGAATATTTGTCGTGCTTTAATTATTTCGATTTTTAAGTAAAATAAATATTGAAAGAATAATTATTTAAATAAAAATCGTTTAATTAGTTTATCACTATTGCACTAAAATTAATTGTTTTCTATGTGAGAAACTCAAAGTACAGAAATGTAAACTTATTGCCCCAGTGTTGGTCTTATAATTTTCTAAGTTTTAAAATAAATTTAAACTCATGTTAAAATACACACCTTAAATTCAGACTAACCTAAAATAAAATGACTAATAATTTTATGTGGCTGAGTAAAACGTTTTGATTTGTCTCAAAGTAGGTAATTGCAATTTATAAATATTATGTGTTGAAATAAATACACATTTATGAATATATTAAAGTGTTAAGTGTATAACACTATTTATGAAATACTACGTGTAGAATAAATAACATATTTTTTATAAATGGAACAAAGTATCCATATTTTTGTGCACAAAAGTTTGCACTTTTACTGGCTCAAAGAAGTTACAAATAAATAAATATAGACTTGAAACGATAAGTGTGTGTTTTTTTCCTTACATAGCTCCAATAAGCTAACAGGTAACTACAAACATACACATGAAATTATAGTGTGTGTTTTCTTGAATTTTATTTTTAGTCCCAATTAATGATTTTTATTAGACCTCAAATGAAGCTTATTTACAATTTAAAGCAAATATTTTGCTTAATATATTTTTCATCAATTAAATAATTACACTGGTCAACAGTGGTTTTGTTGTCCTTGATATAATATTAATTTCGGATATATTTATGCTCACAATTCATGAAACTATCAATGATTTTGGAAGATTTGTTCTGTTTTTTTAAATCTTTATTTTGATTTTACACTACAAAAATTGGAAAATATGAAAAAAATATAATAGATATATTTATAATGTAAATTGTTTTTTTGAAAATTAGTATGCACTGATGTAAATAGAAAGAAAAATATCGAAAGCCCAAGTTATACTTCAGTGAAACACCTTTTATAAGATTTTCTTCTATAATTTTTTAGGGGACAATCTTTTTAAAGACCTGCAATAATCTGTCATCATGTGACGGTCCCATCTACCTTGATACCTTTACTCCATTACTTTTAGATCCTAGTGAAAGCGCATCCTCCCTGTTCGTGGCTATAATTTCCTAAATCATCCGGAAATCTATCCAGGTGACTGTGGAGAAAGTGTAACTTTATACTCATATTTGCTCCCAGAATCTTGAAGCTTATCAACATGTTTTGCACAATTTCTTTATAATTTGGTGCTTTATAGTTACCTAGGGAATTTTCTACTACCAATACAAAACTCTTCCAAGCTTCACTTTCCGGAGCAGTCATAACTCTGATAAAATTTGCATCTTTCATCAATTGCCGAATTTGAGGACCATCAAATATTCCGCCTTTTAACTTTTACATACTGAGTTTAGAAAATTTTCTACAAATGTATTTGAAACATTTTCCTTCCTTGTCCAACGCTTTGACGAATTGTTTTATCATATCCAGATGCACGTCGTGAGTACTTTAATTTTGTCAAATGACTGAGATCACGGCCGATGTGCGGAGTGAGGGGTGTGAGAGTGGGGATCACGTGATGTTTGTATACGCGAAAAAAATGCGCACAAATCAAATCATGAATGGAAACATAAATGTTATTAGTAACAAGCCATTTCTATTTAAGATATAAGATACGCAAAAATCATAAAACCTAGAGCACATTCAGCACTTTCATGAATATATTCATAAACTGTGCACTTGAAAACATAGAAATTCGCTGAGATATCCAGGGCAACATTTTTTTTTTTTTAGAGCTGTGTTATTAATGCTTTTATAAAGTCTGTTTTCCTATTTTTCTCTCATATTGAAACCGAAACTGAATTTGAACTCATTTCATGAATAATATGATTTAAATAATGTTTAACCTTTATGTCAACCAATGTTTGCTGTTTGATGATACAGATTTTATTTGTTTTTTGTGGCCTAAAATATTTGGCTTTTTGTTAAATGTAATTTTCAAAAATGGAATTGAAGGTGCATATTTGACCTAAAAATAATTGGTCTTGAATTAAATAATAATTTCTTATTTGAAATATAATAATTAAAATGTATGGCTCCAAAGTTTGAACTCGTAATGAAATTGAAAATTTATTTTGTGTGTCATAAAAGGAAATGGCATTTTGAATATTTTATTTAAGTGATTCAAAATTAACAAGTAATTTTATTACCATTAAAATTGCTTTTTATATTAGAACAGGAAATGTTAATTTGTGATTGGGCAATTTGAAATATGCTCAACAATAATAATTGGTATTAATTAAAATATTACTGAATTTGAAATTCTGAAAAAGAAATATTGTCATGGCGGACAGTGAGTAGTGAATATACTGGTCGCTCGTGTTTTTGCACAGTTTTCAGCAGGTGATTGTTTGTGTTTTACAGGTAGTATAGGATATTTTGAAATTATTTGTGTGTACATTTATTCTGTAATAATGGCGCCACGCAAAACAAAGAATTCCGACGAGAATAAAGAAGAAATCACAAAACGTGTGATGCAGGAATGTTTGAGGGACCCTGCCATGTTGCAGCTGCTAAAGGACTCGGTGCGTGAGGCTATAGTGAGTGAGTTGAAAACAACCATAGATCGGAACACTGAGGTCATTAAACAGTTGGAGCTGTCGTTACAGGAAAGGGATACTAAAATAATGAAACTAGAACAACTGTTGTGCGAAAAAAACTGATTCCCTTGAACAGTACCAACGCCGCCAATGCTTACGTATCTTTGGCATCCCTGAGATGGACGCTGAGGATACAGACAAAATAGCTATCGATGTGGCGTCTAAAATAGGTATTAAATTGGAAACATGCGATATAGATAGGAGTCATCGTGTGGGGAGAAAGGCGGGACCGGCCACGGCCGGTTATCGTCAAATTCGTAAGCTATCGGACAAGGAGAGAGGTTTTCCAGAACAAAAAAACAGCTGAAAGGGAGTGGTGTTACAATTAGGGAAGACTTAACTCAAATGAGGTATAAGCTATTAAAAGAATGCATCACCAAATATGGTGTAACAAATGTGTGGACAATTGACGGAGCAATCCATGTTAAAGAAGGAGATAACAAACGCATCATTCTCCGGGCCTCAGAAATATAATTAGTGCAAACACGGCCAGTGAATAACCGACAGTTATCACTTTAAACATTTTATTAATAATAACCTACATAAAATTAAGATATTCTTAGTGACGTGATACCAAGTTTAGTTTGTAAGTTTGTTGAAATATTTTACGACCATTTTTCGTTTAAATGATGATTTTCCTTTGACAGTCTTTGACAGGCTACAGGACAATAACCTTCCCACTCCCCTTCTCGACCTCACTACTTCAAGGAACGCTTTAGAAATAGCTTTGTCCACATACCCTACTTCCTTGCAGGTAGCCCATTTCAATGCTCAAAGTACTGTATTACTGCTCATATAGATGAAGTCAGAACAATTTTCTTCTCTTTAAATATTCATGCTCTTCTCATATCTGAAACGTGGCTAAATCCCACCATTACCTCTTCTTTAATTAACATGGATGGTTATACTTTTCTTAGACACGATCGTGTTTACAGTCGCGGGGGCGGTATTGGAGCCTTCGTTAGAACAGACCTTACTCCTAAAATTGTGTATCTATCTAATAACGAACCATCTCCCGAAAATATGTTCATAGAAATATTTGTCAGTTTCAAAAAATGTCTTCTCTGTGTAGTATACCAACCTCCTAAAATAAAAGCCATCGCTGAAATTGAGTCCACTTTACAAAACGCGCGAATACAATATGAACATGTTATCGTTATGGGCGACTTTAATATAAATATACTAGAACACTGATAACAGACATACACAACAACTGATGGCTACGTTCCAGGCTTGTGATATGACACTCCTACCCCTACGACCTACACATCACACTCATCACTCTGAGACGTTACTTGACTTAATTGCAACTAATAATCCAGACAGAGTACTTACTCACGGGCAACTGCCAGCCCCGGGATTATCAGCACATGATATTATATTCTTAGCATATTCACTGCAGTGCCCTAAACCGACTCGAAAGACTATTACGTATAGAGACTTAAAACATATAGACAATGCAACCCTAATTGAAGAAGCTATGCAGATGCCGTGGCATTCAATATGGACGCTGCATTCTGTAGATGAAAAAGTTGAGACACTAAATGACTTTATACTACAATTATACAACAGACATGCCCCACTAAAAACTAAACTCGTGAAACGACGCCCTGCACCATGGATGACTCTTTCAATTCGTAACTTGATGACTGATAGAGACGCAGCACATAAGAAATATAGACTCAACAAACAGACACAAGTCTCACTCAATATAAACAGTTACGTAACAAGACAAATCAAGCTATAAGAAACGCCAAACTTAGACATTTATACAACCTAACAAATACCAATATTTCAGAAATCTGGAAAAACTTGAATAGAATGGGAATTGGGAGAAAAGACACACAGGTAGACAAATTACCTGTTTCCCTGGACACACTCAATAATCACTTCACAGGTATAACTACTACTCCAAAGGATAAAGAACAAACAATAAATGAATTATCACTGACAAATCAACCCGACAGAGAACATTTCCACTTCTCATATGTTACAGACTACGACGTAAAGAAAGCCATAATGCGAATAAAAACCAAAGCAGAAGGAACTGACCGTATAAATATTACTTTACTGAATAAAATAATCGAAGCTATACTACCTACTATAACTCATATTTTTAACTCCTCACTACAAACTTCTACATATCCCTCATTGTGGAAACAAGCCCTCGTACGTCCACTGCCTAAAGTTAAAACGCCCTCAACCCCGAACGACTTTCGACCCATTAGCATTTTACCTACTCTTTCAAAAGCTCTGGAACGATTAGTCCATAAACAACTGACTGAATACCTAAATGATTACAACCTTCTAGATCAATTTCAGTCAGGCTTCAGGACAGGACACAATACAAATACTGCTCTACTAAATATTTGCGAAGACATACGCGAAGCTGCTGATAATCGAAAACTTACCATTCTTACATTACTGGACTTTAGTAAAGCATTCGACACGGTAGACTTGGACTTATTGTTGCATAAACTTAAAAACCTCTTACTCTCTGATACTTACTTACTTACTTACTTACTCACTGGCACTATCGAACCCGTAGGTTCATGGCCGCGCGGACATAAGCTCTCCATACATCCCTATCCTGAGCCAATACTTTCCAATCATTCCCTGTATATTCTACTTCCCTCAAATCATAGTTAATCTTACTCTCTGATAGTGCCACGAAATGGTTCAATTCCTACCTTCATGAGCGCCAGCAATCTGTTATAGGAAATCATACATTATGTTCTTCTTGGTCCTTCCGTAAAGCTGGGGTTCCACAGGGTTCGGTACTTGGACCTTTGCTTTTTTCAATCTACATAAATGACATATCTAACTCCCTAAAGCATTGCAAACATAATTTATTTGCAGACGACATGCAAATCTACATCCACACAGACAAATATTCACTAAATGACGCTGTTGCCAAAATTAACGAGGATCTTGACTCACTAATGACTTGGACAGTTAAATATGGACTGCAATTAAATCCTAAAAAGTCACAATCAATCATTATGGGTCATCAGAGACTATTATCTACAATTAACCTAAACACAGTTTCGCATGTGTCACTAAACGGAGTTCAAATCCCTTATAGTGAGACAGTAAAAATTCTAGGAGTATTTATTGACAAAAACTTAAATTGGAATACACAAATAAACCATACATGCAAAACAGTCTTCTCAATAATACATTCATTAAATCGTGTACGAAATTGTTTGCCATTCGCCCTTAGGAAAATGTTAGTAGAAACCACTTGCAATGCCCCATTTTGATTATTGTGACACTCTTTTTACAGACTTAAATATTATTTCCACTCAAAGACTTCAACGTGTTCATAATTCTTCCGCACGTTTTATTTGTGGTATTCGCAAATTTGACCATGTTACACCGTCCCTGGAACAATTATCGTGGTTTCGTCTAAGAGATCGTAGAACTGTCCATTCCCTATCCCTTCTCTATAAAATACTTCACACATCATCACCTAATTATTTATCACGCCGCTTCATCAGACTATCCGACACACATAATCTTGACACTCGATCCCATCAGCACATTGTCCTTTATATCCCGCCTCATCACACTGTATATTATTCATTATCTTTTACGGTGTCACTTACCAAAACATGGAATTCCCTTCCACCCTATGTCAGAGACTGTCAAACTATAACATCCTTCAAAAACAAACTAAAGAATTATTTAATAACAAACTAACTTATACACCTCACTGATAGTATTCTTTTAGCAATATTAATATATTTAATTATTTATGTAAATAATATTAAGAATAACAAATATTTTTATTTGTTTTGTTTTAAATATTGTATAATCGTAAAATTAGTTTTCTATATCTCATTATTTTCCTGTTTTTTATATACACTAGACAGGGACAATTTAATATGTCTTGCTTGTATACATTTTATTATTAGTTTTAGTCTTAATTTTAACTAATATTAACTGGTTGTATTATAGATCGTAATATGTATATTAGATATTATCTTTTGATCAAATTTTTACTTAGTGTTTAATATTAGAGTTAATTAAGATTGTTATATTCTTATGTAATATATGTTTGTCCTGGTGAGTGGAAGAGAAGGCCACATGGCCTTAACTCCACCAGGCTAAATAAATCTTAAAATCTTAAATCTATTAATGAAAAATCGTTTAATGAATTGAAATTATTTATTTTTTGTCATATGGTAAAATAAATGTATTGCACAATAGAAATTTAATTTTTTATTAAAGACGCCACTGTTGTCACTCATTTGATTTTTAAAAAATTGACACTTAATATTGCAGCAATTCTTTGACTCAGACTCCTTTATAAAGAGTAACCGAGAATAAATTAATAAACCCAAAGATATGAATTAAAATCATAAATAATCAAACTAACTATTAAAGGAAATAATTATCCGACCTAGATCGTGTTTATATTTAGTCAACTCAGGAAGAAAGGTTTGAAAATGACTATAACATTATTAAATGCAGATAAAGTGATCTATCGAGTTGATAGCAAGACGAATAAATGGATAGTTATGAGTAAACGAGGGACCGCAAATAGCCGAACCCTTCCTTATTATAATCTTATAATGATATTGTGAAAAGAGAAATTAATGTCCGAACCAGGAATCGTACCGTGGACCTATAGTTCTCCGTACTTGTGTGCAGCCCGCTACACCATTCTAGACTTGGCACAAATATTAACAATTATTTCCATATATACAAATCTATAATTGTCGTTTCGTCCGCTGTCAAGTAGGTGTCACTACCATTGCCAAAGGCCGGCTTCGTTTAGAAGTATCTATATTTGATATCCTTGTTGTTAAACAGCGTGGGCGAAGACGTAGGACACTGATAGTTGAAGGAAGGGAAGTTCTTTGTATTAAGGGATTTAAGAGAACTCTTAAGCAGTATCGAGCGCACAATAACTAATCCTGCTACTTTGACCTTTAAAATACGAAGGACAATTTATGAGAGGGAAGTTAGGATCTAGTGGCAAACAAAACTATTAGGGTGCGCGGGAAGATGGGAATATAGGCGATAGGCTTATTAGAACCAAAACTGACGCGGAAATTGACGTCAGTAAAGAGGCCAAAAAACTTGGTGACGTCATATCCAATCACATTATTACAAACCCTTCCAATTGTACCCTCTAGATAAATTTATTTTCTTGTAAGCCCATGTTTCCCTTATCAGAGATTTAGACACTCTCCCCCTACAGGGAAGATTTTGAACCATACTAATTTAGTTACACTTGCTTTCGTATAGATATCATTTGAGTGGTCCGTGGGCAGCATTCCGCCTCATACTGACATCTAGGAAATCACGGTAGTACTAGGACGGAAAAATTCGGTAAATTTTGCTTAGAGGCCTTTTCATTCAGGTTTAAGGATTTTTTACGAGCCTGAAAATCTTCAGACTCGGGACCCACTGCTTGAAGTCCCTCCCGGGGGACTTGCTCCTTGGATTTTTCCATGCTAAAAAATCCATCGACCCCAGCCGGGTATGAACTGCGACCCTCGGGACCAGAGGCAAGGAGCATAACCACTAGTCCGCCGCGGCCGATTAGATAAATTTACCAATATATATGCGGCAAACCGAGTTTACGTTATAGACGGAGAGACATTTCGACTTGCAAACTTGCGATTTACTCATCAACTTGCAGACTTGCTTACTCACAAAACGATCATCAGTACGCGTTTTACTAAGATTATAACCACTAGCAAGTCATCAACATCGATTATTCAAACTTCGTAACTTTTGAATAAATGTCACTCAATTATTGGACGTATAATATTTTCATTAAAAAAGAATAAAAGGACTTATAAAATTCGCAAGCGATAAGACTAGTTCACAGAATCGAGTGAAATGAATCATAGTGCGAGGGTAACGATATAATTATACTTACTTACTTACTTACTCACTGGCACTATCGAACCCGTAGGTTCATGGCCGCACGGACATAAGCTCTCCAAACATCCCTATCCTGAGCTAATGCTTTCCAATCGTTCCCTGTATAATCTACTTCCCTCAAATCATAGTTAATGTTGTTCTCCCACCTCATTCTTGGTCTACCAACTGGGCGTTTTCCTTCTGGCTTTCCTACAAGAAGTTCCCATGCACGTCTTTCATTCCCCATACGCGCAACATGTCCTGCCCATCGCAGTCTACGGGACTTAGCTGTTCTTATTATATCTGGCTTCCTATAAAGACCATGTAGTTAACGATATAATTATATCAATCAAAATTATTTAAACGTTCTATCGCGAATTTAGTAGAACAACATCAATTATCGTTTATTGTTTGTGAAATTGTATTTTCGTGTGAACTCCTATTTTCCAGTGAAACCATAGAAATAAATATTATCAGCTATTACACGACCGTAATTAATTCTGCCCGTCGAAATCCTTGTATATTCCTGAGAAAGAACTTCACGCCTACCATTTCACATTACCTGAGAGAATCGAGCAATCCAAATTCCTCAAGAACCGAGGAAATCCTTTACGAATCCGGCCCCCAACCAAATCCTTTATTACAATTTCCCTTAAAACAAAGAACCCCAATTAAAATCCTTTTTTTTATTATATAATTGTTTACTATTAACATTTATAGACAAAATAATTCCCTCAAATAATTTAAACTTGAAAATGTTCATACTTTAATTTGCAGTTTCCTAAAAATGAAAGACTGATTATGTTTTTGCTGACTATTTAACTCATGCCCCAAATGGGAGTCAATGACCAATCACATTTCAATGATTTTCGATTTACAACCAATCACAGTCGTGTTTCGCATAGAATTTACCAACTAAAGTTTATCACAATAAAGAAAGCACCTCCTTTTCATCATTTTGAATAAGTAATAGCATTATTTTGCAGTGACCGATTCTGTAAGAAATACGGCTACCAGATTGTATATATAGTGCATAGATGTCAACACATAGCGCTTGCAGGAGTTAATATAAAAACATTTGTAGCAATTTATTATACCACCAAAAAAAGAAACCTCTGTTTGCACTTTCTTAAATGTATTTTTTCCCAGGTAATAATCCAGATAAATATAATTGTCATATTTACATCATACGACATCAGAAATGAATTAATATACAGTTTGATGTGTTTCATTTTTTCTCCACTAGAGAGCATTCTTACAATATTGCGTTCCTTTGGCAATAAATAGTATGATCTGGTTGCAGTGATAAATAAAAGAAGCAGTAGAAGTGTACCTATCGTTTCTCATTTGTTTTTAAACATCGCCGTTTACATTAAATATATAAATATTTTAAAATAACTATATTTAAATAATGATTTGTGAGTAAACAGCTTAATGTTATTCGTTAAATAGTCCTACCAAATGCTACTCTTGATTTCCAAATTCTCTAGATAAATTTGGAAATCACTCGTGGCATTACTTATGTAAAATAGCTTAGCATTTTTTACTTAAAAATAATTAATTAATTTTGAAGTTATGATGATTCATCTACACAACAATTGCTACATGATGTATGTTTGATTGAATGAGCTGGAGTGATTAATTATTTTAAATAATTTGTCATTTGACATTTGGATGATTTAACATCTATTATAAAAATTAATTTTTTACATATAAGTTTATTCTTTGCACACAAAATTGTGATTGGTAACTTTAACGCCCATGTTGATAATTTAAGACTTTCGATAATTTGATATCTTATTTGAAATTGATTTGAACTTTGATAAAAACATTACAAATTTAAATATTGCGTTCATTTCAACTTTAGTTGTTAATACTTTGTCAAATATTAAGATATTATTATAATTTTTCAAAAATTAGGAATTTTATTATAAGAATGTAAATTTTCATTCATGAGCAAATATAAAATAATAATTTTATTTCATCAAATGAAATCAATAAGCAATTAATGCTTTTTACTTCTCTGCAATGAGACAGTTATAATATTTTAATGGTTCTCATTTCTGTTAGGTTTGATTTTACTCAGAACCATCCTTGAACTTCAAAATTTGTTTATGATTGACAATATCGACAATAATTGCATGCATTAATCATATGCAATGAAACATAAATAAATATTCAGAATAAAAATAATATTTTTGAATTTAAATAAAATTTATTTTCTGAGATTAAAAATTTCTCAAAGTTAAGTACATTTTGCAAAGACACTTGTATAAGAATTTATTAAATTGAAAATTTACATCAGTGTTAAAGAACAGACAGTAATAATAATAATAACTATAAATAATTATATTATAATATTTTGAATTTAAAACTAAACAATTATTTCACATTGTTTATGACTGTTTATTACCTGTAAGCACCAAGATGTTGCTTCATGATTTCTTCTTGAATAATAATTTAACTTGTAATTTTTTCACATGAACATGCCATGTGAATAATTGGAAAGGAAAAGGAATTCCTAGAATTCATATTTCAAACAAAGTTTTGAATTTATTTTTATTCTGAAAAATGAATATTTGACAAATTCTTATGATTTAAAATTATAACACAAGCTTGAAATATTTCACTTAATGTATAGTGAAACATAATTTAATTGCCAATGATTTAATCATAATAATAAATATTTTCATTGAAATTTAATTTAAACTAAATCATAATTAATGATTAGTTAATTCAAATATGAATGGTACAAATATTTTTAAACAGGTTGTTTTTGTAAATCTAATTCCTTTTTTACCTTCCTTTGGCACAAGCGTGTGAAAAGTGAAACATCAAGATAACTTCATGAAATTAAATCAAAGCAAATCAGTGCTACGATTCAAATAACGTTCCTTAGCGAACATGACTTTTTGTGCTCAAATTAAGAAATTTAATCATATTTGAAGAGAAAAATTATACGCTCAGACCGGTGAACCGAAAGTGCCTTTCGGCGGTTCAGTATGGTATCTTTGTTCTCCTCCCTACTACAGAACATTTATGAAATATGCTAATGTCCTGTGTTCTTTGTGCCTACCCCTCCCCTTTTCATCCTTTCCGCCGCGCATCTCTACGGCGCATATCCCCTCTACTTGCGAACCTTTATATACATTGTACTCTTACCGAACATTATCATTCGATCAGCCTAGCAACCGGCGTTTGGTTATTTAAAGACGGATTCAAAGGTGGAATCCAGTTCCAGCTCACCATGCGACTGGAAGGTTAATATGGTGGTCTATATAGACAAGTTGATGGAGGCCGAGAAGAGGTCTGTTTTGAGTTAGTCCAGCTATGTACGGAAGAAGTGACTCCTAAAGCTTGGACACGTGTGTGAGTGTGGTATTATGTATGGTATGTTATTTCTTCAGTTTATTTTTACAGCTACGCTTGGTCGTTTGATCAAGAATTATCTTTTGTTATTAATTTATTATTTTATTTATTACCAACTTGTTTATATTAAAAGCTTATCTTTTTAAACAACGCCCCTCTGTTATTATTCAAGTATAAATAGTTGTTCACTATCCTGTTACAAAAAATCACTCACTGTATGCATTTAATAATCAGTATATATATATATATATATATATATATATATATATATATATATATGCATATATGTTCATCAGGGAAAGAAAGATGAATTAATAGCTGCCTTTCATGGGCCCGAGGCAAGCTGCTTTCTTACAGATAACTTCTTTGAATATCAGGACCACATTAATAAATACAGCAATAACAAAACCCGATCCCGGACAAGTGTTAGGCTGAGCGTGGTTTGCTCTCTAAACCCACAAATGGTAGCAGTAGCGTAGTGTGGTTAACTTACCTACAAATGATAGGCAGAACGTGGTTTCATTTTCTTAAAAAAGACAGCACAAATGGTAACAGAGCGCTGGTTTCTTGCCAGCACAAATGGTAGTCAGACCGTGGTTTGGGGTATCTTGCCAGCACAAATGGTTAGCAGAGCGTGTTTTAGAGTTCTTTCAACCCCCCCCCCCAGCACAATATGGTGCGCAGAGCGTGTGGTTTTGTATCTTTCAATTTTGAAAGATATGCTGTACTCTATTAACAGTGGTTCTAGTAGTATCGATTTAAAATTTTCTACTCAAGTTTCGGAGTTTTGGTTTCAAGTGCCAAAACAAGGGTATAGACTCTGTATGGTCGTAAATGAAGTTTAGAATTAGAAAGTCGACATTCTTTCAGAGATATTACCCTGCGGATAACTATTTGTTTTCGATACTTGGTATCTATGTTAAAGTTATTGAAAAGTATTTATTTACGCGTTTGTATTATTTCACGTAAATTATATTGACTCATCTTTCTTTATACGTAAACAGAGAGTGACTTATGCATACTAAACTACGTTCGCTTATAGTTGTTTACATCTTTTGTTCATTGTACTTTGTAAACATGCCTAGTTGGATAGATGTAATATCAAAAGACAATCTCGTCCGAGAGTTGAGCTTACTAGGTATTGAGGTTGAAGGCGATGTAAATATATTACGTCAGCGACTTAAAATTCATATGAATTCTCTCTCCCCGGCTGAACAAACATTAGTAAAGCGTAAGTTTATTGTAGACAGCGCAGTTAAAGTAATTTACAATATTGGAAATGTCAGCGTTTTGGACATCTTGCTAGAGAGTGTCGATCTTAGTTGTTTCTACGTAGTTTGTTTGTATATTTGTTTAGGATATTAAGAAAGCTACTTATGTATATTGGTATATGAGCTGATGGAGTCAACCTTTTTGTTGTGGGAGCTACTAGAGTGAGTTTCAGTATACGTGGTCCAGGTTTTGCTAATGAGACGCAGGCTAAATTCTAAAATGAGGGTAACTAGAAATTAGTAAGCGTCCATGGCCACGTTATAAATACAACATGTCAGTCAAGTTAAACTATGTTATGTAATGGAGTGAATCCAAGCATGTGTGTGTTGCGAAAATATCTGTATGTTAAACTAGATGTTTATTACGAAAACATTTTGTATTATGTCACATGTTGAACTAGTATGTCTGAGGTTCCGTTTTCCTGTCTTCGCCTGTTTTTTGTTTCAGTTTACCCTTCCTTAACATTGGCATTACGACGCAGCCTGGAATGTTCGGCAGTCGAGCGCTTGGTGGATCCGGCCGACCCCCGAGTGCCCAGCTGACCGACATGGTGGCTCTAGAACTACAGATTCCTGGATAGCGGTGGAGCGGGATTGCGATCCGGCAATCCAATTATGGTATCGTCACCCTGTTCTTCACCTGGAACACCGCAGAGTTGTACTATGGCGACTGAGTCCAGATGGAATTAATTTTCAGCGCCTGGATAGTCAACATGGAAGCGAGTGTGGTGATTGTGATTTAGGGGACGATGGAAGATTTGTGCTGAAGTTTACCGCTGGAATCTGATAGTGTTGATGTGCCCCTCCCAACGTGGGATTGTTCTACCGGACATTATTTTGAAATTTATGGACTGTCTTTCCTTTTTTTTACCCGAAGGGCGCAGGGGGAGTTATTGAACCGAAAGTGCCTTTCGGCGGTTCAGTATGGTATCTTTGTTCTCCTCCCTACTACAGAACATTTATGAAATATGCTAATGTCCTGTGTTCTTTGTGCCTACCCCTCCCCTTTTCATCCTTTCCGCCGCGCATCTCTACGGCGCATATCCCCTCTACTTGCGAACCTTTATATACATTGTACTCTTACCGAACATTATCATTCGATCAGCCTAGCAACCGGCGTTTGGTTATTTAAAGACGGATTCAAAGGTGGAATCCAGTTCCAGCTCACCATGCGACTGGAAGGTTAATATGGTGGTCTATATAGACAAGTTGATGGAGGCCGAGAAGAGGTCTGTTTTGAGTTAGTCCAGCTATGTACGGAAGAAGTGACTCCTAAAGCTTGGACACGTGTGTGAGTGTGGTATTATGTATGGTATGTTATTTCTTCAGTTATTTTTACAGCTACGCTTGGTCGTTTGATCAAGAATTATCTTTTGTTATTAATTTATTATTTTATTTATTACCAACTTGTTTATATTAAAAGCTTATCTTTTTAAACAACGCCCCTCTGTTATTATTCAAGTATAAATAGTTGTTCACTATCCTGTTACAAAAAATCACTCACTGTATGCATTTAATAATCAGTATATATATATATATGCATATATGTTCATCAGGGAAAGAAAGATGAATTAATAGCTGCCTTTCATGGGCCCGAGGCAAGCTGCTTTCTTAAGATAACTTCTTTGAATATCAGGACCACATTAATAAATACAGCAATAACAAAACCCGATCCCGGACAAGTGTTACGCTGAGCGTGGTTTGCTTTTCTAACGCCACAAATGGTAGTAGAGGCGTGGTTTTCTAAACCCCCGTACAAAAGGTAGCAGTCAGCGTGGTTTTGGGTTTCGTAACCCCCACACCGGGACTTGAACCCGGGACCCTTGGTTCTCTAGACCAAGTGCTCTACCAACTGAGCTACCTGAGCAAGTACCGATCTAAACGCAAATCTTTCTCTATATACATTGTAATTCCCGTCCACCAAATGCTATGAAGCCATGCTTCTGTCTTGCAAATGGGGGCTCCTTTATTAAGAAGACATATTTGGGAATTATACATTACAGCCAGTACGGCTTTTTCCATGTTATTATTATTGATTTCTTACATCTCAATGATGGATAAATCATATTTGAAGAGAAAAATTATACGCTCAGACCGGACTTGAACCCGGAACCCTTGGTTCTCTAGACCAAGTGCTCTACCAACTGAGCTACCTGAGCAAGTACCGATCTAAACGCAAATCTTTCTCTATATACATTGTAATTCCCGTCCACCAAATGCTATGAAGCCATGCTTCTATCTTGCAAATGGGGGCTCCTTTATTAAGAAGACATATTTGGGAATTATACATTACAGCCAGTACGGCTGAGCGTATAATTTTTCTCTTCAAATATGATTTATCCATCATTGAGATGTAAGAAATCAATAATAATAACATGGAAAAAGCCGTACTGGCTGTAATGTATAATTCCCAAATATGACTTCTTAATAAAAGAGCCCCCATTTGCAAGATAGAAGCATGGCTTCATAGCATTTGGTGGACGGGAATTACAATGTATATAGAGAAAGATTTGCGTTTAGATCGGTACTTGCTCAGGTAGCTCAGTTGGTAGAGCACTTGGTCTAGAGAATCAAGGGTCCCGGGTTCAAGTCCCGGTCTGAGCGTATAATTTTTCTCTTCAAATATGATTTATCCATCATTGAGATGTAAGAAATCAATAATAATAACAAAGAAATTTAATATTTTAATTAAGTCAGTGGCCTGACTTATTAAAATTTAAACTTAACCTCTAGAATATCATGAAGATTTAATTAGCAAACATTGACATTTTTATTTGAAACAAAATTTGTGATTGTTTTCTTTTTGTTTCAGGCAATTCATTTTTTATTGTTTTCTTTTACGTACAGGAATTTTGACAACTGTCAATATTTAATATGTAATTTGAAATTGATTGTAATTCCTGTAACTTTTATTGATAGATTGAGATTTATTTATCTGTTTGAAATGATGTAATACACCTTTTGCGTGGTTGTAATGGGTGATTATTAATCTTCACCCTCTTCTCCAATATTAATTTATTTTAAATTTAAAGAAATGTATATTATTGCGGATTATACTACGATATAGTGCACCCTCGCATAGAGGCTATTTCGAATGTTCTCGAACTTCTATGCACCTGCCAATCTGTATGTGACGTCAGAGTCCTTTGTTCTTGAAGTGCAAGTCATTGTCTAATTTTACTTGCACCAAGTTGGTAAATATATGTACCGCCCTTTCATTGGGAGATGCTAATTTGTTATATTTTTTTTCTGATTTGTTATCTGTTCATTCAGGGCTGCCAATATAATTTATGTAAGTCTTGGAATATTCCAGAAGCTTGGTTTCAGGTCTTTATAATACGTTGCATTCGTTCCAAGCTTCAGACGAAGGGTAATATTTACTGGAGCAGACCCTCTGCTCTTCGCCTCCGCGATAATCGAGTCGCGTTACTTTTGAATTATTTAAATAGAAATTCCATTTAAATTAAATTATTATAAATACGTATCATTATGACAGTATGATAATATATCAACTCACCTGATCTAAAAAACTCAGTTAAGTAAAACTAAATTGTGATATAAAGTGCAGTGAAATCGTATTCGAGTGAAGTTTATAATAAAATGTATTATCCTTTGTTAAATGCAATTCAGTGGATCTTCTTTACAGCATTGCTATGTTCTCTAGTAGCTACTATTCTCTTTTGGCGTTTTTATCTGGTCCTCCATTTTTCTTAATTTCATCATACTACTGTGAACTCAGTAGTTGAATACTGCTCCACTATGAAATTATAATTTATGTGAAACGCAAAAACACTTGAACTGAGTTTTGTACTGTTTCATATAGATTTTGAGAAAAGTGTCTCCATTTATTTTGCTTTTAGATTAGTTTAAATGGTTGTATGACAACAAGATTGGGACACCCACCAAACCCCAACACAAAAAAGAGAAAAGGTAAAATCTGCCGCACCCGACAGTGAAGGAGGGCAGCTGTTTGCTGAAAAAACGTGCACCATGAATTTTTCTACGCATAGCTTCCTGCGTGAATTCATCATAGGCAGCTAATGGAGGAGCCCCTTTGGATGTTCCTTATCCGGCATCATCCTGGTCCTGCCTCTCATCTCTCGAGTTCTTTGCTTCCTTGCATATCTTGTAGATTTCCAACACCCGTGAGATAGGTAGTTTCTGCAACACATTCAGATTTGGTTTTGACAACCCGTTCGAATAATTTTTCATAAACGCTTAGAACAATCTTGTGTTCTGCAGAACGCAATACCGTACAAACTTTCCGACTATATATCTTTCTCGCTTGAAGGTATAGAGCGAAATGAGTAATGCACTTCGTGGTAGTAAAAGATTCCGGGCTATGTGGCCGTGGTCTATAACTGGCGTTTCTTCCAGACGTTTCTCCCTCAACTGCGGAGGGCATCTTCAGTGGCGAGCGCTAGAAGCTGTTGTTTCCCGTCGTAGACTCGACTGCGAATGAACAGCAAAAATCTGGACGCTCTTATTTATACTAATGCTGACGTCACGTGAGTCGCAGCTGTTTGGATCATACTGGCTTCTGATTGGTTCGGAACTCTCTCCTTGTTATTGGTAGGTTTTTGACTTTCTATTGTCTAATATGTGATACCAGGCTTTGGCTAGTTTTATTCCTTCATCTTTTCTATTGAAATTGTCCTTGTGTTTATAAATTTCTATGGCCTCTCTGTATAATCTTGGGAAATAATATGGTGTTGTGGCTAAAACTTGTGTGTTTCATCGTAGTGAATCTGATGTCCGTTTTCAGTAAAAACGTGTTCTGCTACGGCCGATTTTTCTATTTGCCCTAGTCTGCAGTTTCTTCTATGTTCAGTCAAACGGGTGGCTATGCTTCTTTTTGTGGTTCCTATGTAAGATCTTCCACAAGAACACGGAAGCCGGTATACACCGCAAGTGGAGAGTGGTGGTCGAGGATCCTTTGATGAGCGAAGGCAGTTTTCTATTTTTCTTGTAGGTCTATAAATTGTTCTAATATTGTGTTGTTTTAGTACTTTGCCGATCCGATCTGTGACCCGTTGTATATATGGTAAGAAAGCTGTGCTAACTGTTGATGTATTATCCGTTTTGCGTTGTTGTTTACGTGGATTTATTGATTGTTTTATTTCTTTGGCTGTATATCCATTCTTCTTGAAACAGTCGAAAAGATGGTGCTGCTCCTGGTTAAGATATTGTGGCTGGCATATCTTCTTCGCTCTGTCAAACAGTGTCTTTATGACGCCTCGTTTTTGTCCAGAGTGGTGATTGGAATTCTTGTGTAGATACCGGTCCGTGTGTGTGGGTTTTCTGTAGACTGTATGTTGAATTTCTCCGTTGTCTCTTCTTATTATCTGAATGGGTAATCCGCTAAGTCCGGTAATAGCGATTTTTTTCATGGAGAAATTCGAAGAGGAAGCATTAAAAACAGCTCCAAAGTCCCCTGAATATTGGTTTCGTTATGTGGATGACACGTTTGTAGTTTGGAGACACGGTAACGAGGAATTAGAGCGATTCCTACAACATCTCAATGGCCAAAACAGCAAAATACAGTTCACCATAGAAAAAGAAAATAACGGTAAACTCCCGTTCCTGGATATTCAGATAATAAGATAAGACAACGGAGAAATTCAACATACAGTTCATTTCGCTACCTCATTGGTCGTGCATTTTGTCCGCCTTCCTGCGCAGATGGCTTATTTCGAACAGATTCTACACATAATACGGACAGACTGTAGTCCTGGGGGCTATAAAAATTCGGTATTCCTAAAAAAATTGGGTGTATCTATTCAAATAAAACGAGGAAGGTATTCTCGACAAATAAGCAAAATTCGACCGATATAACTGAGGGTTCGCCAGAAAGAATACATTTAGAAATGGTTCAGATTCCATGTTTGTTTTCTCGAAACTAAACCAATTATATAAATTTAATTAACAAGGGCAAAATACATTATGTAAATCAGTTAAATAGGACTATAAATTTAACTTTCTGAGTAAATCGCTTTTTACGCAATTTATGTTGAAGAAATTTCAACATCTGTATAGGGGTTGATAGATCCCGTTCGTCCCGCTCGAGGACATGCGAATTTCTCTAGTGGGGAGTTTATTAATCAGACTAATTTAGTTACATAATTATGTCATAGAAGGGCATGTGTTAGTACATCACATCGAGGATATATCTAGTACGAAACTATTGTTCGTCTGGCTTAACTTTGCAAGAAATTTGTAGGAAGAGACAGCTGTGCTCACCGCTCTTACTCGCAACAGTGTTGTAGATGTTTCTTCACCAGATGTTAATAGGGGTAAGCAGAAGACGAAAACTGACAACAGAGTGGGTTCTTTCTTTTGTAACTGGGCGAAATCGGTCAAGGATCTATCCTTATATCTCATATCTCTCTTTGCCAAGTTAAGCCAGGTATACAATAAGGTATTACTCGGTTGGATGAATGTTGGTTAAATTTTACTCAGAGGTATAGTTATTCAAACTTGAGATTCTTTTACGAGCCCCAAAATTTTCAAACTCAAGACCCAAGACTTGAAGTCCCTCCCGGAGAACTTATTCCTTGGATATTTCCATCCTTAAAATCCAAAGGCCCCCGGCCGGGTTTGAACCCGCGACCCATTGTATTGGAAAACCTTAAAGAAAATGCCAATAGAAGGATGTGAGAGGGTAATATTCGGATGGATCTTAAGGAATAGTATATTGGAGATAACTGGATTCAATTGTCTGAGGATAAGGACCAATGGAATATCTTCGTGGATGAGCATTTAACCTACGAGTTCCATAAATCAGGGAATTAGTTACTTGATGACTGAAAAATGATGGTGTTAGAATCAGATGACGTCACTGGAAGAATCCCCGGTAACATGTAGAATACAGTATAAAATGTATTTGAGAATAGAGAAGGAAATAATTAGGTAATTTCTAAGTTTGCTATGAAAGCATTAGACTTGAGGCTTCCAAAGCAGGTATTAGGCAAAATCAGAACAAAGTTTACAAACTTGCTTCTAGATACTCTCTCTGCAACAAACTAAACTTTCATAAAATATCTCTCATGACTTTATTTTTCTAGTTTATATGTCAATAGTCAACCTACATATTGTTATATTTAGTTACATTGTACAAGGAAAATACTTTTATGTGTATGTTTGAAGTTTGAAACAGAGATTCTGTAACTTTCCGATACTGTACTCTCGGAGACATTTCTATTACAGCTTCTATTGCTAAAACATGGAATTCTCTTTCATCGTATGTCAGACACTGCCAACTGTTACGTATTAAGGTTTATTTTATCTGCTAACATAAACGTCTCACTAATACTGTAGTTTTAACAATTAATAACTTATTTAATGAAAATTATATTGAGAGCTTCCACTCATCAAGACAAACATATGTTACATTCAAATACAGAATCACAATAATATTATATACTAAACAATTATTTGTCCAAACTCAACAATAATCAATTATATTCTAATAACACAAAAACGTTAATGTAAATTAAAACTAATAAAACTTATACACAAAGGAAGAACAACTCATATTTACTAAACATGAAAAATATGAATTAAATAACGATTTAAATTATTTATAAAATTGGGAATATATACTACCTACTTTATAATCTACAAAGGTAAAGTGATTCCACTAGAGTCGTTAATAATAATAATAATAATAATAATAATAATAATAATAATCGGGGCTAGTGGATCCTACATCGAACCCTTTAAGTGCAGGACGACCTGACTCTAGAAAGCATGTAAACAACACTTGCATGGACGAGGGACGGGAGCAATAGGAATACAATGTCAAGATGAGACCAGGTAGATAGACCTAGTTAGGTGCTTCAAAAATTGCATAATACAACAGACAATTACAATTGTATAATACTGTAACTAAAATGTTGTCCAATATTATCGATGCCAGCAAACACAGAGAAACAAACATAAACAAAAAATGCACACATTCTAAGTCCACTAATATCTGTTATACGCGTTTCGGAATTGAAATGAATGTTACTCCCTCAACATATTACACAGTAGTATAGTAATCGGAAGATACTGTGCAGGACCGCATACTACTCCCCACCTCCCTCTATACTACGCGTACTATCTAAACCTATAGCTTTTTATTCTGGCCTAGAATATGCTAGAAGTGATAATACTATTTACTAAGCCCACACATTATACAGCTGATAAAGAAAATACAAAATATAATAAAATATTATGATGTCCTTGGGGTAGTAAGAGATTGGGGCTCTCACACTTTTTACACAATCGGCACGAGATTAGAGCCAGGTGTCATTTCTCAGAGGCTGAGTCGAATCCATGGCCACGGTGTTACCAAAAGGATCAGGCATGTTTTTAAATCCTGATACTCCGGGTCTGGAACCCTTGATCTTCTGGTCTCTAGGTACTTCCTTAAACAATATTACACTAAAACGTGTCTCCACCCTACATATTAGCTACTATTCATTATATAGTTTAACACAAGCAATGAATGAAACTACATAGACATGATAACGGAATGTAAATAGACCTAGTGTTGTCATACGGCGCGGCGTATTCTCAATCTCCTTTTATATAAATCTTCTTGTAAGCCCATGTTTCCCTTAACAGAGATTTACGCGCTCTTCCCCTACACGGAAGAATTTGAACCATACTAATTTAGTTACACTTGGTTTCGTTCAGATGTCATTTGAGTGGTCCGTGGTCAACGTTCCGCCTCATACTGACATCTAGGAAACCAAGGTAGTACTAGGACGGAAAAATTCGGTAAATTTTGCTTAGAGGCCTCTTCATTCAGGCTTAAGGATCTTTTACTAGCCTGAAAATCTTCAGACTTGGGACCCACGGCTTAAAGTCCCTCCCGGAGGACTTGCTCCTTGGATTTTTCCGTCCTAAAAAATCCATCGACCCGGCCGGGTTTGAACCCGCGACCCTCGGGACCAGAGGTAAGGAGCATAACCATTAGATATATTCCAACTTAAATTATACCCCCTTAAAAATAAAACTACAAGTGCTATAAATCCTAGTATTATAAATTTTATTAAGGTTCCAGCTGTATGGGTTAAATAGAAATATTGATAAAATTCCCTTTCACCCCTACTTTTCCATTAAAGACACCTTTGGCTTTAGTCCACCGTGGCCGATCTTTTATGTAAATAAGAATGTAATTGTTCGTTTGTTCAAAGTCTTAAATCTCCAAATGTTCTTCGCCGATCTTCATGAAAATTTGTACATACAAGTTTTCAGATATGGTGAGTGCTTAGCTGCTCTGTTATTTTTAAAACCATTAGCTGAAGGAGTTATCGTGAAATTGTCGATGTTTTACAACGAAACTCGGTATATATTATTAAAACAAACTGAGGTAGGTTTTATAAAAAAAAGTCATTAAAATCCGACCATTATAAGTGGGGTTTCAACTGAAATCCAAAATTAAAAATTTACTCTACCTAGGTAGCGACCGCCATGTTTGACCTATTTAATTTTAAGACGCACCGGAATGTAAATAATAATTACGGTATAAATTTATAATCATGTTGTTGCTTATTAAAGTAAAGATAAAAACATATTTAATTTATTTAGGCGTAGCAGCGCACGACTAGTATTAGCTTATTTATTTATAAATTTATTTACGTTTGCACAATATTATTTGGTACTTGGCCTGTTTTTAACGAATTCTGAAGGAATGTAATTTTTTAAGCTGTTCTCGTGAAAATATTTTCGAAAAATGTTTACAAGAGTTCTTAGGAATAATTTTGGACCAAAGAAGATGAATAGGCAGGCGAATGAAAAAGACTAAGTATATAACAGTGAGCAACATGACATTTATAGGAAATCAGATATAATAAGAACAGTTAAGTTTCGTAGAACTAGATAGGGAAGTCTGGTTTTTAACTAGCTTGCTATCTAGTGAGAGGAGAAGGGAAGCGAACTAGCTCCAACAAGGGATACCTGAACGGCTTCAGAAGCGGATGAAGAAAATTGTTCTCAACGGTAAAGAAGGCGGAAGAGGAAACCTGCAAGCCAAGGCGTAGATGGGACTCCAAAGTTTTACTTAGCAACCCGTCTAGGAGAAGGAAACTCCGAAATAAATCCCCGATCCACTAGGAATATGGTTGTGCTTCTGGGCTGGTAACCCGACCATGTAAAAAATGTCCAAACTCATCTCTCACAGTGTTCAGCCGGACGGATTTAATGGACGACAGAACAACTGTGAGGCGGAACAGGTAATTTATGCCTAGCCCGTGAAGTGAATAAGAAGAAGAAGAAGAAGAAGAAGTTTCGTAGACTGCGATGGGCAGGACATAAGGCACGAATGGGAATGGAAAATGGACATGGAAGCTCCTTGTAGAAAAACTAGATGGAAAGCACCCAGTAGACAGACCAATAATGAGATGGGAGAATAACATTAACCATGATTTAGGAAAGTAGACTATACAGGAGATGATTGAAACGCATTATCTCAGGATAAGGATGTATGGAGAGATTATGTCCGCACGGCCATGAATCTATGTTTTCTATAGTGCCAGTGGGTTAGTTGTTGTGTTCGGTGTACTCAGTTACCACCGGAAATTTTAAAGTCGATCTAGCTTCCGCATTTTTCGATTTTTCGCAATGGTTCGTGTCATTTAACATTAAATACGAGAAAGTTATTCTTAAAAATTGGTGAATTCCGGCCAATGGGATTTGAAATTTAATCAAAAGCCAAAATTTTAAAATATGTCTAGCGACTGCCTTGTTTACTTATCGCCAATAAAACTGGATATATGCGATTGATTAAATATATATATATATATATATATATATATATATATATATATATATATATATATATATTTATGGAACATATTAAGTGAAAAAGGAATTCCACTACACTTGAAAGCAGTAATTAAGAAAATGTAAGAGAAAACAAAAATAAAAATAAATCAAAGGGAACCAATACATATAACAGGAGGAGTTAGACAAGGTTGTCCACTATCAACCAGAACAGATATAAATAACAAACTAAATGAGTTTAATTATATAACAGGAACACTAAAAAGAACTTTGAAAAATAAAGCCAGGAAATACTCTATAATGAAATTACAAAGACAATGGCAGTGACTATTATTACTTATGGATCCAAAACATGGAAGTGACAACACAACAATTTGCCAGAATACAAGCTGCTGAAATGAGATTCCTCAGACCAATAGCTGGATATCAAAAAACAGACAAAACACATAACACAGAAATAAGACAACAACTAAAAGTGGAGGAATTAAACACAACAATAGAGAAATACAGAACAAACTGGAAAGAACACTTGGCAAGGATGACAGAATAGAATACCAAAAGCAGCATACAGCTATTCACCACGAGGAAGAAGAAGTTTGGGAAGACAAAAGAAAAGATGGAAAGAGCAGCAATTTGGAGCCGGAAGAGGCTAGTGAAAAAGCCTTAATTTTGGCAACTATTTATTTTCTGGATACATAACATACATACATGGTTGTAAGTTTTAGAGGCCTTCGATTTAGTCACCAGCATTATGTACAATGTGTTACCAGCGATGTGGTAGCCGTCGAATGCCGTCGGAACTGCCTAATCTCTGGATGGTGCGTAGAGACTGATTAACTGCACCCAGAATGTCGTACACTGTTCTGAATATCTTTCCACGTAGTGGTTCCTTGAGCTTATAAATGAGGTCGAAGTCACAGGGACTTATGTCCGGAAAGTATGGAGGGTGGTACAGCACCTCCCAACCCCAGCGATTGAACAAATCAGACACTGCTCCTGCTACATGCGCCCTTGCTGAATGATGGGTGAAATATTCATGAAGTGTCGTCGGGTTCTTCTTAACGCTGCTCGCAGATTATTTCGCAGACACTCACAATAGTATACTCTGCAGTGATGGTCTGCCTTGGGGGAACGACATGTTTTAAGATAACACCATCCCAATTATAAGCTAGAATTAGCATCGTTTTCACATTCGTAACGGTCTGCCGAACTTTTTTTTTTCCGCGGTGACCCTATATGACGCATTCGGACGACTGGCGTTTCAACCGTGGTTCATAACTTTTCGCCCAGGTCTCATCGATGATGATGATTATATGTCTAAGAAGGGCTCATCTTCTCTCTCATAGCGCCCCAAGTGCGTACGAGCAGCTTCATATCGCAGAAATTTCTGCATCTCCGATAATTCATGTTGGACCCATCGTGAAGCAATTTTTCGCGTCCTAAGGCGGATCTTAAGAATTCGATTCAGAGTGAATAGTGCCAATCCAGTATCTGTTGCTTAACTTTCGAATATTACAGGTTTGATCCGATTCCACTAATGCGGACACTGTCTGCACGTTATTCTCACTAACCGGTGGATGACCAGGTCTAGGCATATGTTACGCATGTTCGCGTCCTCCTTTAAAGGCTTATCCACTTTATCACTGTTCAGTATGAAATGCAATCCTTGATGACACTGTAGTGCGTATCTGCCTCTAGCACATGCAATCTTCAACCAGATTCCCTGCTCCAGCTTTGAAATCATTGTACTACGTTATACTGCGACGCCTAGACCTAAATTGATAACTTTCGGCTCATTGTTACGTGAGAAGGGGAGGGTGGAAAGGCGAGTCCATATGCTCGGACGGAGGGGAGTCACTGAAACTACATGTGCAATAAAAACAATTGTCAACCCTAGTTTTATTTGAATTCTACACTATTGTTGCAAAAACTAAAGAAACAACCCATGTGTGTATATATATATATATATATATATATATATATATATACCGGTATATACAAGCGTTACTGCTATAAAGTAAATATTCTCTTTAAATATGCTTACTGGCCACTAGATGGCAGCTGGCAGTTGGAACGATATCCCACTATCTCTCATGTAAATTGAGAATTGAGAATATATATAAGAAAAATAAATGATTGTGTTAGGATTCCTGAGTAGCTCAGAGGGTTAGAGCGCTAAACATACAAAGTGTAGAAACTTGGGTTCAAATCACGACTCAGGAATTTATTTTTCTTTTCATAGATATATCCATCTATAGTAATTCTGCCCGAGGGCAGGTCCTTCACTGTAAATTGCAGCTTTACTAGGGAATTGTAGGTGTGGTAGCTTCCCGTTGCTTTCCACACCGGTTAAGGATGATGATGATAATGATGATGATGGCCATATGATTTCGGGGAGCGTTTGGGCCTTAAAGTTTTCCTGACATTTGTCTTACAGGTGAGGAAAAACCCCGATAAAAATCTCACCCAGAAAAAACTGCCCCGACCGGGGATCGAATCCGGATTCGCTGCGTGACAAGGCAGGACGCTACCTCGAGAACACAGCGGTGGACTCATATATATCCACCGCTGTGGTCTCAAGGTAGCGTGCTGCATTGTCACACAGCGGGCCCGGGTTCGATTCCCGATCGGGACAGGCTCCTGGGTGAGGTTTTTTCGGGATTTTTCCTCATCTGTAAGACAAATGTCAGCAAGCATAGGGCCCAACGGTCACACGAAAATCATCCTACACCGGTGTGGAAAGCAACGGGAAGCTAGCACACCTATAATTCCCTAGTAAAGCTGCAAAGCATAGCATGTAAATGCTATGATTCAGTGAAAGACCTGCCCTCGGACAGAATTACTATTGATGGATATATATATATATATATATATATATATAGTTACTATATAAATTGGATTTGCTGAGCAGGTCGCTTAGTAAAACATTATCTGCTTTACAAACGTTTTTTGAACTGTAATTATTATTTAACTTACTATTTTTAAGGAATTAACCCTATGAGATGTTATTTATCTATGTATATTATGCATTATTTATTTAAAAATATGAGGTAAGTATAAATAAATGTAATTAGTTCGTCTCCGCATACCAAAACACATTTTGTGCGCGCTGTTGTAGAGTCGCCATTTCCCTTTATTCGATTATTGCGCGATACAGTGACAGAACAGCAAACTTCAAAAAAATAAAGTAAATTTAAAATTTATATTTATTTAACCATCTATCTCATTTCATAATTTCCCATACCTTCTTAGATCTAAAGCGCATTACACTTCACGCACTCTTAACTGGCGGGTGCGGACCGTTACTTATTGTCGTCTTATAGCCTTAGGGCTACTTCTCCCTCTACATTCCAGCCCCTAGTATAGACGTGAAAGAAGACGCGGTATCTGTATCTTGTATCAGAGTTGAGATAGTTTCTATCGTGTGCTACATCCGATAATTTTGCGGTCAGTTACAAGTTTAGCTTAATGCAAATTCACATTTGCAACGTCTTTTCAGTAAAATCAAGTGAGTCGATATTTTTAAGTAAGTAAGTAGTACTAATTCACTTCTTGTTTTTTCCAAGTACAACAGTGACATCTCGGACCCGCAAGTTTAGAGTGCGCGTGCTAAAGCTCTGCGCTTGCGAACTGTTATTGTGGAGAGAGAGAGTGAAAGAGAGAGAAAGAGAGAGAGGGAGGGAGAAAAAGAGAGAGAGTGACAAACATATTCTGCGCATGCGCAGAAATGTTTCTATATAAAGTACAATTTCTAAGAAAACGTTAGTATCCAACAAACATAAATGAAACTATCATCACAACAGCAAGAAAACTCGATTCCGATTCGATTGAGGGTCTTTCCACTTTTCAGCGGTTGCCCTTTTACCAGCCGGCTGCTGGCCCTTCACATCCACATGTGTTAATCACAGAGGTAGATGATCAACAGCCAGTGTATGGGTGACATGTGGTTAGCATGTCGAGTCCCCCAGCCGTTATAGCTGGAGCCGCTACTTATTGTAGCTACCCAATTGCCTCACAATGCTGGGTGGGCACCGGTCCAATACTGGCCGAAATACCATGAGAAAATTTCTTCTCCCATGGAGACTCGAACCAGCGCAAGTCCCGTAGGTCTGCGCCAAGGCTTCCTACCTTAACCGCTCGGCTACGGCGCGGGACAAGAAAACTCAAAGAACAAATAAACACTCACACCAACCCATTAATCAGAGCCATTGGTCCACAACACAACGCACACGGCCCGAACCTCAGAACTCCCCACGACCTTACACATTACAAAATAGCAATCGAAGCACAAACCGCAAAAAATAAAATATTCAAAACAATCAAAAGAAAATTCACAAGATAGAAAAATAACATCATACAATAAACAATCATTAACTAACCAACAATTCAGGCAAAAATTCCTATTGAAATAAAATTAAACAATTATTTTTCCAAATTCAAAATTTAAGTTTAAAAAATGTTGAATCGGGAGACCTTTCCAACACTCAAAACATAGAATACACTATAACTATACCAATACACAATAAGAATGGGTCAAAGCGCACTCAAGCGCTGGCACCATGTAATAAAACAATATCAGATAGTCTAGTGCGTTAGTATCCACATCTGGACTCTGGAAATTCTTGCAACAAAAGGGACTGCGACTGCCTGACATTAACTTACTTTAAATAAGTTTGAATATTTTTGTTTGTAATAAATTCTAAGTAACCCAACTTAACTAATACAATCTACATAATATAACCTAACTCAATTGTCTATAACAGAAACATGTATCATCATATTTGAAGAGAAAAATATACCCCTAGAATGGGGTTTGAACCCAAGATCTCTAGTTCTGTACTCTAGTGCTCTTTCCAACTGAACTACCTAGGTCTCCAATCTAAATTCGAATTTTTCTGTTATTTATACAATTCCCGAGAACGCCAAAGGCTATGAACCGTTGTTCGTCACGTCATATGGCGACTTCTTATTTACCAGAAGACATTTAAGCGAATTTAACATCAACACATAAAGCCAGTGAATATTAGTATCTCAGTTATTACCTGAGTTTCTTAATTATGACTTCTCTAATATTCACATGATTCATTTTACCTTATTTCAATTTGTGTAAATCTATTTGCTTATGATTATCTATTCTATTATCTCGTATAGTTTTCTATATATAAAAATTTTCATGTCAGTCTAAAAAACTTACTATTATAGTCTATTATTATTATTATTATTATTATTATTATTATTATTATTATTATTATTATTAGGCTTATTTTTAGTTTACTGTTTTCTGTTTTGTGCGCATGAAGTAAGTTTTTGAAAAATTGAATTTCTATAATTACATATATTGAATTTAAAGATTATTTAAATATACTATTTTTATCAGAATATTATTAAGTTTATACGTCCTTTTGTGGACCAATATATTAATAGACTATCGTTACAGCTCATAATAGATTTGCCTGCCACCTATCGTGTGACGTAGGTCATTAGAATTATCGTGTGTCAAGTCTAGACATGATTAAATTAAATACGGGAGGTTTGAACAACACCCTATATTACTTTTCTACAAAACATACTGTTCGTTATTAATTAGAACGAATTATTAAAATTAGGGCGTAAATATAATGTGTCATTTAGTAATTAGAGTACTTAATTAAATAATTAATGAAATTAAATAATATTATTATGACATATATTACCACAGTTAATTGTTATTGGAATCCATTTACTTTGTTATTTTGCTGTATGCAAATTATATGAATTGTTCATTATTCCTCGAAATATGAACCTCACCAATTATTTTATTCCATGATATGTCTACTTTAAATCCACCTCTGTGGTCTCGGGGTAACATCATTTTTGCTTTGTACGTATGGGTCCGCATTTGATACCCGGTCGGGAAAGTTTCCTAGGTGAGGGGTATTCGTGATTTTTCTTCAGCTCTAAGACAAATTTCAGAAAACTTTTAAGACCTAGTATTCCCCAAATATAACATGGCCATAACAATCATTCATATGATATTCGCCTCCTTTTTTTTTTTATTTATAAAAGAATTAAAACTGATGCCCCAAATGGTAACCAATGACCAATCACGTTTCAATGAATTTTATTTTACAACCAACGACAGTCTTGTTTCACCTCGTTCTTTATCGATTTCTCTGTATCTGCTCCTGCTTTTGTGATAAAGAAAACTCCTCCTTTTTAATATTCTGAACAGGTCAGAGCATTATTTTTCTCCAACAAATACATTGAATATAGCAAATGATGAAGATTTTACTGAGTTGTTTACTATGAAAATAAATGAATAACCTATAACGCTGATTATAGTATACAGTTTGATGTGTTTCATTATTTCTCCACTAGGGTGATTCTTACAATATTGCGATTCTATTTGGCAATAAATAATATCATCAAGTTGCAGTGAATATATATAACCTCACATTTCTGATTTGTTTTTAAACATCGCCATTTACATTAAATACATAAATATTCTGTAGACCCACAACAATGTATGTCCGACTCAGTGTGTTAAAATACTTGTATGGATATGCCCACACCACACGAAAAATCTGCACTCACTTCGGTAACACTCTGTATATATAAAGAGAGAGAGAGAGAGAGAGAGAGAGAGAGAGAGAGAGAGAGAGAGTGAGAGAGTCTATATTTGTCATGTTACACCAGATGGGATCGGAAAAAGAACACTGATATCTTAAAAGAATTGAAGACTACGCCAATTTGGAATATATAAAACAGTACCAACTAAATTGGAAACACCATCTTGAAAGAATGAGTTCAAATCAGTTCCCCAAAGCTGTTTATAATTATATACCAAGAGGACGAAGATCACTGGGCGTCCTATGAAACGCTGGAGGGAAAATTTTCTATGGGATCGTAACAGGCCTTGGCCTAATACTTGGAAGGAAGAAGAAGAAGAAGATTTTCGGTGTCTGCTAAGAAGGAAAATCAAAAATATATTCATGAGTAAAAACCTCAATAGCTACATTCCGTCGTAATTCGCTAAAAATACCAAAATACATACTTGGAACTTGCTGAAATAATACTATTGTCTTGACAATGAAAGTAAAAAATATATAAAACAATCTTAGAAATTGATTATAGGCCTATATTTCTAAAGACATGTCCATGAACCATATTCTTGAAAGTTTAAAATCAGAAATCTCTGCACAAAATTAGTATGTACATTCTATCCAATTTTGAATCATGTCGATGAAATGATAAACAGTTTGTTAAATCATTAGCTACATAACTTAGACAGTACTAGGGCAAATGAAACCCGAAGGTTAATTCCTGCTCTCGGTACATCCATATCCTGAGCTACTCGCAATGTATGATTTACCTATCTCAAAAGGTGGTTAATGTATTGCCTCTCAGCCTATCTACTGGGCGTTTCCCTCTGGTTTTCCCACAAAAAGTTGTCATGCCCCTCTTCACTGTTCGTTCATTACACTTGACCTGCCCAGCGCAGCCTATGGGATATTGTATCCCATATAGATAATTCTGCTCACTCTTTCGCACCCGCCTATTTTTTTTATTCGCCTAATTCTTCATTTCTCTTTGGTCCAAACATTTCTCTAGGAACTTATTCTCGAAAACTTATACTATTTTGTTCTTTCTTAACCCTTAAATTTGTAATGTATCCTTTTGGATACATCAGTTGGTTTAATTAATTTAATATTTTAAATGAATCAGAAGAAAGCGATAAAAAAGAAACTACTTAAATGTGTATCTTTATACAATATACATAATAATAACAGTTATGCAAGATTCCGTTTTCACTGATGTCCGCCACATTCAAATATCTCATCATCATCATCATCATAGTACATTCACGAATTTAGGCCATTTGTTGACCTGTTTCGGCCTCAAGAGAAACACCATCCAGAAGTCTTTTGAGTGGACGTCCTGGTCTTCTTCTTCCTGTAGGTTGATATCTTAACATTGTTTGGGTATTCTGTGATCTTCCATTCGATGAACATGTTGTATCCATCTTGACTTATAATCAGAAATTTTGTTTTCTAAAGATTCCATGTGTAATTCTTCTAAGATGTCTTCATTTTTTTTGTGATCTAGTAGTGTGTATCCTGCAGTCCTCCGAAGATATCTCATTTCAGCAGATCTAAGTCTCTGTATATCCTTCTGTTTCAACGTCCATACTTCGCTACCATACAAAAGAGTTGAAAGAGCCAGTGTTTTATACACTTTCAGTCTTGAATGCTTTTGGACTAACTGTGGCTTGAAGATAGAATTTATTAACCCTAAAATTCTTAAAAATTTAGATATTTTTGCATTACATCCTTTTCTTCTTCATATGAGATATTGCATCCTAGATATGTAAAATTATTCACCTGCTCAAATATCTAACAGAAGAAATTTGTGTTTTGCCAATTTAAGGGTTAAAGTGAAAGACCATATTTCAATTCCATATAATTAGAATAATCACATTTTGTATAGGTATATTTTAACATATTTTTAGAGACGTGGGAACGACAAGAATCAAATAACATACCCATTTAGAATTGAACCTGTTATTAATTTCTTCCTGCATCTACTTTCCACCCTTTTAGAATTGAGTCTATGTTTAATTTCTTCCTGCATCTACTTTCTTTTATTGTTTTCTTCATCTTTACATCAATTAAATCAGTTATGCCAGGAATATAATTTAAAAAAAAAAACAAAAAAATTACATTTTGGGTAAATGAACATATAAGATCAAAAACCTGTGGAACAATTGGGCCTAACAAATTTCAATTATTTGGGTTGTAATTTTACTGTAAACACAAAAAACTGAAAGAGACATAAATATGAAACTGTCGAAATTCCAAATGATGTGCGGAACTATACATAAAACATTAAAAAACAAAAAAGAAGATATACTAGATTGAAGTTTTATAAAACATTGGCAGTTCCTGAATTCATTTATGGGAGTGAAACTTGGGTAATGGCCAAAAATAAATACAGAGTAAAATACAAAGCTTAGAAATGAACTTCCTTAGAAGAACAAAAGGCTGCACAAGATTGGATCGGATAATGAATGAAGATATAAGATTAGAGTTAACTATATATCTATTGAATGATAAAATCAAAGAATATAGAGATAAATGGTTTAGACATGTACAAAGAATGAATGAAACAAGATTACCAAAAGCAGCATTTAACTATAAGTCAATTGGTTCAAAGAATGTAGGAAAGCCAGTGAAAAGGATGTACAGAACAAACGTGTTGAAGGCGGACACAGGCCAATTTGTCTAGCCCGTGAAGTGAAGAAGTTTTCTTCCTTTATTTCTGAAATATTCCATATAACCCATTTTTAATCGTTAGAACATGATATTGTAGTAAGTGAGGAAAACTACAGAAATTCATAATTTATCCGGTTCTTGATTTGAACATGGGTTCTTAAGTATGCTACTTTGGTATGTTAAACTCGAGAGACCATTGTGAGTGATATATAGTTAACTAACTCACAGATATTATTGAGCTGTATAATTCACGTCCCTAAATCATGGTTAATTTTATTTCTCACCTTATTCTTGGCATAACTACCGGCCGCAAACCTTCAGCCTTTAGTGCATCTTGTCTTGGGCCTGTCAATTCTTCGCTTAATATCCAGCTTTAAGTTCAGTACTGCCCTGGGTATCCATTTTGTCAACTTAATCGAGCCGTTCAACTATTAATTTAATATCAGTTATACTAATGTCCTTTTAGATTTTGTTATTCGCTATTAGTTCTGATTCTTCCCCTCCAGATAGCAATATCCTTGACTGCAAACATTAGTTTCCTTAACATTTACCTCTTCCAAGTAGTCACTCGAGAAAGAGTCTTTTCTGTAAGGGTCCAGGTATCACTATCATATACAAGTTTAACCCTTAAATTGACAGTGTATCCAGTAATAGTAATAATAATAATAATAATAATAATAATAATAATAATAATAATAATTGTTTTATTTCGAAATGTATCCACAATAGTGTTTTTTCCGTTACCCTCAACAAATGCTCCTTCTCCAATAGAAGTGTTATTAAACTTCCTCATATATAGTCCCAGTTCACTCATATCTCTTCTCACACCGTCCATCCAACCTTCTTTAGATCTTCCCTTTCTTATTTTCATATCAGATTCCACTCCAAGATCTTCTTAGTGATTCTATCAGATGATATCCTCTTGAGATGTTAATACAATCTTATCCGTATCTCTTCAATTGTCTGTAATATATTTCTTTCAACTTTCATAAAATAAGTAAAGTATTCCCACTACAGGCCTCAGGAGGCCTTTGGGGTAGTGGGAGGTTAAGGCTCCCACTATTTCTAGACAATCGGCACTTTATGTCAGCCGGGTTGTCAGCCCTGCGTGACGGCCGTCTTTACCCCAGAACAAGTGTCTGGTACTCATTTCCGTTAGAGGCTGAGTCGACCCCAGGGCCATAGTGCCGCCAGAAGGTTTGGGTCAGTTTAAAAATCCTGACCCCACCGGGACTTGAACCCTCGACCTTCCGGCTTCTAGTGCAGTGCCTTAACCACTACGCTACGGCGTCCCCCCTTTTTCTTTCATAATTTTCCTAATTTCAACGTTTCTAATTTGTTTGTAATCTGACTTACACGATAATCTTCTCCAGTAATCCATATCTGTTGCCAACAACTTGTATAATAATAATAATAATAATAATAATAATAATAATAATAACAATAACAATAATAATAATAATAATAATAACTTAATTTTACCTGGCAGAGTTAAGGCCTTAATGCCTTGTATACCACTCAATAAAGTTAGAAAAATATTACAATAATTATGTTTTATGCAAATTAAAATAAACATAAATGATTACATGATATATCTGCAATATCTTATGTAAGAATAGAGATGTATGGAGAGCATTGAACCTACGGTGTCTGTAGTGTCAGTGAGTTAGTTACTTAGACTTATAATGATTTTGTTTTCACTGCGGTCCGATACATCTAAATAACTGATACGAAAAATTTGTGTTTTGTCATTTTGAGCATTAATAATTGTTAATTTTACCTCCTACATTTATTAGCTGTATACAATAACTAATTAACTCACTGGCACTAGCTAGCTCTTAAGTTCTTTGCTACGCTGATATAGGCCTAAGCTCTTCATACATCCCTATCCTGAACTAATGTTTATAATCATACCCTGAATATTTATTTCCAACAAATCGTGATTAATAAAATTCTTCCAGCCCATTTTTGACCTACCTACTTCTGACTTTCCTTCGGCTTTCTTACAAGAAATGTACATGTCACCTCTTTCACGTCATGCCCAGACTAATCTGTTATCATTGGATTTCTCATAAAGATTATGCAACTTCTTATTATGCAGTTTTTCTTATTCGCATGTCTCTTCGTCTCTCTTTTGTCCAAAAATTGTCCAAGTACTTTATTCTCAAATACTGGTAATCTTTTTCCTCTCTTAAATAAGAGAACATGTTTCGCATCCATATAATATGAAATTTAGGTAAGCACACTTTAATGAGTCGGACTGTAAGATTGATTAACCACAAATAGGTTGAGAATAGTCTCTAATTTTGGTAATGTTTGTCAGTGGAATTTGGTTAATACAACAGCCATGTGGTAGGATACATGCATGAACATTGCATTACTCTAATAATACAAATGAATGCAAATTGCAGTTATTACGGTCGTATGACAATCAGCACTGTATAATTTGTAGACTGTTGCGGGCAAAATACCAACTATTACCATTATCTCGTTAAACTGAATTGTATTTCATGTTCATATATTTTATCATGTTTATAGATGTTTCTGCCTCTGTGATGGTGCGTCATGCCGGCATTTCCTTGTAATTCACAGACATTCAATATAAGGGGGTTCATCGCATCTCATCCCTTTATCTGGACCTGAGTCGGAGACATTTTCTCATGACATTCGGGTCTCAAGACATTTCCGTCTCGGTCATTCCATGTGGGGTTCGTAGTGATGAATCAGAGCAATAATCTCAGAATTTCACCCGTTTTCCCCTCTCATAAACTAATCCCATCACTTCTCCATACTCATCTCATCTATTTCGTTCCATTTCATTTTATGTACCCTTATCATAGTGCAGTTGGAATTAATAATAAAAATGTTATCTTTAGGATTTGCTGGATTAACATTTGTTCATGTTTTAGCCCATGCTTTGTTTAAGGCATTATTATTTATTTATATGCGCACGTGAGGGGACAGCCCTGATAGCCGTCATCCTTGTATATCACTTACCTTCGATATAGATATGAGCTCATATCATTCATTCCTCGGCCTGGAAATACGCAATACACACGTGGAGGATACTATTATTTTACAGATGCTTAAAAAGTCGCACACAGTAGTGAGTTCTAAAGCTTAATGCCTTGGCTGAAATGTACGGGACATGCGCTGGTTCAAGTCCCAGTGGAAGAGATATTTGTATTGTATTGTAAGCCTATGCATTTCCCTTTACAGAGATTTCGGCGCTCTCCCCTACAGGGAAGTATTTGAACCATATTAATTTAGTTACGCTTGTTTTCGTATAGATGTCATTTTTGAGTGATCCGTGGTCAGCGTTCCGCCTCATACTGACATCTAGGAAACCAAGGTAGTACTAGGACGGGAAACTTTGTTAAATTTTGCTTAGAGGCCTTTTCGTTCAGGCTTAAGAATTTTTTACGAGCCTGAAAATCTTCAGACTCGGGACCCACGGCTTAAAGTGCCTCCCGAAGGACTTACTCCTTGGATTTTTCCATCCTAAAAAATCCATTGACCCGGCCGGGTTGAATCCGCGACACTCGGGACCAGAGGCAAGGAGCATAATCACTAGTCCACCGCGGCCGTGGAAGAAGTGTAGCTGGTGTCTACTCAGTATCGTGAGGGATATGGGTAAATGCAATAAGTCGCGACTCGAAGCTTAGAAAACAGTTATAACGACTGCGGGATCAGACATTCTAACCACATATCACCCCTATAGTGGCTGGAAGATCGTCCACATGTGTAAATGGTATGATGTGAATGTGAGGCCAGCAGTCAGCGGGTAGGCCCAGAGCCTTCTAGGCTTTTGCTGAGGACTGAAGTACAGTTTCTATAACACCAATGTCATATCGCATCTTACGATCTTTATGTGTAACCATTATTCTGAGTTTTTATATTTTATTTCTGTGTCTCATTTATCAACAGAAATGTAATATATAAAAATTAATGTTTGTTTGTTGGTTTGTTTTTTGTTCGTACTTTATGCGCGGCCATACCGTTGGTCCGATTGTGATGGAGCTTTTTGCAAAAACGTTCAGGAGATTTCCGGGATGAACATAGGCTATAAGAGAGTTGAGATACTCAATTCCTACACCCTTAAAAAAACACTCTTTGTAGTGAAAAACATGAAAAAAGTCCCATTCCTTTACCCTTAAATGGCTTACGCTGCCTAAACAATAACAAATACACAAAATTAATGTACACAGAATTGAATATCTCAAAAAAAAAACTCGACAAAAAAGTCGTCGACAGCATATGTTTATCTTTTACAGATAACACACAATAGTCATTTTTGTCTTTCATTGATGCCAAGGAGATCGGGATAAGTAGATTCCCGGGCAAGCATGTGGGGCCATACCATTCATCCGATTGCCATGGGGCTATTTGCAAAATGTTCAAGATTATCTCGGGAAGGTTATAGGTTATAAGAGAGTTTTAATGCTCAAGCGCTTCACCCCTAACAATCATCTTCTGTAGTGAAAAAACGTGAAAAAAAAGTCGCTTTTTTTGTAAGCTTAAATGGCTTACGTTGCTTAAACTATAACAAATACTCAAAATTATTGTACACAGATTTGAATATTTCAAAAAAACTCTAGGCCTACAGAAAAGTCCGGCACAGCATACATTTATCTCTTACGGATAACTCACAATAACCATTTTTATCTTTTATTGATGCAAAGAAGATCGGGATAAGTTGATTCCCGGGCAAGCATAGCAGCGCACGGCGGGCCTTCTTTTATGGATAACTCAAAATAGCGAAATTTGTCTTTCAGCTCATTTATGCCAAGTACATCTGGATTCGTAGATTCCCGGGCAACGCCGGGTAATCAGCACGGGGTATCTAAAAATAATAACGATATCAATTTATATTTATTTTTCCTTCTACTTATTCAACTAAATGCAAAAACACATTGTCAGTTATTTAGGTGCAGCAGCGCAGGCCGGGTATTAGCTAGTTATTAATATAAAATTCTACAAACATCCCATTCAATAAAATTGCTTAACTAGTTTCAACTATTTTACTGTCCTACCGACAAACATTATAAATGAAGGGCTTAGGACAATAACACAATAAGCCACACATTGTTCTTTCTAACATATAAGGTTTTTAATGTTTCAGAAAATTATAAATATTCATTGGGCAATATTGTTGTTAATACAGGTTTTAACTCTACACTGGCGCACTTACAAATTATTTTTTGGATATTTCAATATATTTATTTTCTATCGTTGTAATAAATGACATTTCTTAACAGAATGTGGCTTATCATGTTACTCCCCTAAGCACTTCAGATAAATTAAAATATTTATCAAAGAATGACACAAAGTTATTTTATAATGTTCATACATTATAGGAGCTCAAAAAACATTAAAATTAATCGACGTTTTTTCACATTAATTACGATAAAGTTACATAATTCAATCTAACTACACACTAACAACGGTAGTACTTAATGTTAGACCCGTTGGATTGTAACACAAATTGGAGGATAGGTTAGATTGACATTGAATATGATGACGTTAGTTATTTTGCTGCAAATTTAATAAAACTCGTGTTATTTGTCACTAAATTTCAATCGTGTCTCATTGACCAGTTCGTAACGGCACGGTTGCTCATTTCAGCTGGTTTCAAGCACAAGTGCTGCTAGCGCCCTAGCTATAGAAGTGCGAAGAGGTGCAAAGAACGTAAATATTAGTTTCCCTCCTTGGTAACATTGATAACTATTTTTGATTACTTTATACAGATAGCAGAGTACTGTATACTTTTTTTTTTACTTGAAATTCAGAATCGGTTATAATTTCGTGTACTGGAGTAACAAACACATCAGTGCTGATAATGAGGGTCTTCGATGAAATGGTTGTAACAAAGTTTTTGCGAACACCATGAGCATCTGATGATGGCAATCCTGGAGCACATTCACTAAAACCAATGTCAAATGCATTTTTAATCACATTTGTGAATCTTGTTACACTTTGGTCCACGTTATAGCCAAACTTTGACCAAGCATAAATACGCATATCGTTGTAATTATAATAAAGATTCTATCAGACATTTTCACGTCACTATTTGATTTTAGACGCACATATTCTTCAAGTCGTCGCACATAGATCTTATGTTGACGGGGGGGAAAAAAAAAAATACATCACATATATATATATATATATATATATGGAAATTTGGGTAATTTTTCATTTATTTATAAAACCTCTCGCATTTGAATAATACTGAATCTAGTCTATAAGCATTTTTAACTAATGGCTGTTATGTTTTGTTTAAGAGGTCGTATACTTTAGGTTTGATGTTACATATTTACCTGAGTTTATTCATTTGTCTATATGTTATCCCTTTCTCCTGTAATCATAATATTGATATGAACAAACATTCATTACATACAGATAAATACAAATAATTCCTATTGATATGTTTTATGACTAACTCAAACTTTTCATTAATTTAACAACAATAATTTAAAATTATAAAAAAGCAATATTAGTGTTTTGCGTAATTAGGTGTCTATTCACTGTCTTTTTTATGTTTTATAACACGCTGTGTGTCCATTTCACAGTCTTTGTTTAGTGGTTTGGAACACTAGGGGCAAATTAAATATTTTGGCACTATCATTTATAATTTGGGTCTTCACACGAGTAATTCTATGTTTTCGCTACACTTTATTTTATTTTATTTCTTCATTTTTCACTTCATAACCCATTCGCTCATATTGTCATACGCCGAACCAGATTTGTATAACCAGATTGTTTCTAATCCGAATTTTCTTTGTACGGACGTAATTTTTGGAGGTGATATCTCCCGATTATTTTAGTAGGGCCATGCGCCCAATTGACCTCAAAAGTGTGCGTGCCGAAATTTCTGAGTTGCTTCCCATTCTATCGGCGTTTAGGTTTTCGTGCACGTACCCATCAATTGTACAGTGATCACTTCTACGCCTTGGGTTCCCTGAATTATATCCATAATTAAGTCTTACGGGTATATATCTATCATTTAGGATACTCCCATTACACTGGTTCCTCCATTCTTCCCTGCCATTGTTTATATCCAGCATATTTACACTCGGATCACGTCCTCTTTGCTCCCTTCTATCCCCCTCGGTTCCTCGGTTATGATAGTTATTGTAATTACGTTGGTCATTTCTTATTTCCCTATTATTGTTATTATTATTGTGGTTATAATTTCTGCTTCCATTGTTATGGGGCTGATTATAATTGTTACTTCTATTTATTATTTGATTATTTGTAGCATGTGCCCTTCTCTCGCTATCATTTGTTGTACCCGGGTTCGAGTCTTGGCATGTTCTCTCTTGCTTATCACCTTCTTTTGTTTTATTTTGCATATGGCTCCGGTTATCTCCCTATTCTAAGATTGTTAGTAATTCTATCATTTGTCCGTACGTGTGAATACGCACGATTAATAGGCTATGCCTAATCAACTGTGGATAATGGTTTATAAGGGTTTGAACAAATTCATCCTCACTATATGCAGGTGAAATTAGTTTTGCTTTCTTCGCCAATGCTAAGAAGTGCTCACTGTACGTTAAATTCTTTCGTCGATCGTAAATACCATTCCTTATTTCATTTTTAATAACCATCTGTTTTTCATAGCTAAAGAATTTGTTTTAAAAGTGTTCTTAAATGTTTTTTAAGGTGCGTCTGTTGATAACGTCACTTCGAACCATGTTAAGCTGTTACCCTTCAAGCATTTTTTTATTATGTACATGTAAAGATGCTTGGGATGCATTTTATTCTGAAATAATTTTCCAATTCCTCTAGAAATTGGATTGGATTGGAGTCATTTTCTTCATAGATCGGTAATGGTATTTCGATCAACGAAGAATGGTAGAATGGGAATTGTCCCTGTTGTAAATCTGGTTCGTTTACAAGATTATTTTGTACAGAACTATCAGTAGCGGTATGCGTTACTAATACTTCTGTAGAACCACATAGTTTGTTACCTTGTACCGTCCAAGAAACACTTTCTAATATGTTTGATTCGTCTTCGCGAATTTTGTCTTTTACGTTCTGGCTAGTATTTACTTTATCTGTTAATTTATTTATTGCTTCATTCATTTTGCAAATTTCCGTGTTTAGTTTGAGTTCTATCGCATTATTTACTTGGGTATTTATCTTTTGCTCTATATTTTGACCCAACTCATTGAATCTAGTGTTAACAATGGTCTCAACTATCTCTGTTCTTTTGCTCTGTTCAGCGATTTTATTATCCATACTCATCTTTAGTGTTTCTTGTTCGGTTACTAGGCTATTCATTACATGGTAAACATCATTAACCCTCTTATCAGTATTTTCTAATCTACATAGCGTATTTTTATCAACCTTTTCAATCTCATCCCTCAATTCCCCTTGCCTTTTTTCTAACTTTATCTGTAATGTATTTATATTTTCACCTATTTCTGTCCTCATCTGATTTATGACTCTGACTTCTGTTTGTTTTAATTCCCCTTTGATTTCTTGCACTAATTCTTTAGTTACATTTATCTCCTGTTTTATTTCTTCCCTTAATCGTTCACTATTATTATCTATTTTCATTAATAACATTTCAAAATATTTTCGAAAATCAGTATTTTGATTTCCACCCTCACTCCCTGTTTTTTGTTTGTTTTTCCCACTCTACATTATTTTCATTTCCTCTCTCTGTTATATTCATCATTATATTCCTCTCTCTGTTATCTATATTTCTTTCCCTTTCTACTAAAGTATTGTCATCTACTTAGTCCAGATCGTATGGGTTTTCACTCGTCTCCTCATGTTTCCTATCCATTTTGTTTGAATATGCTACCTTGATACAACTTCTAAGTAACATAAATTCATTAATGTTCATTTATTTACCTAAACATGATGGAGTGTTTGTACCTTTGGTTTCAGCTTCGGTGGGACGTATACGTGCCTCGTTTCGTCTATTCGTCGCCTTCCTTCCGTTGGGTAGTAGGATTGTTGCCTTATTTTTCTCTGGTTACTGATTAGCTCGCCCTGTTGCCTCTCGTTCCGTGGGATTTTTAGTCGGTTGGTATTTTTGTGCACACTCGCGACTTTATTCTGCCCTCACGTTGGGAAGACATTTGAAAGGAAATTAATTAAGGGTTTGATAAAAGGGTGATGGATTTATCACAAGAGGTGGGATTTATTACAAGGAATTCCCGTAATGTGGGAATTTTATGCTCGCGGTCTAGTCAGGTTGGGTTCAATGAGCGATGAGGATAACTTATCACAGGGATAACGAAGGAACTTCGTACGGGCAGCTAAAGTTTTATCAATAATTGAAGTTCAAAATTAACTTGATTTATTTTGAATATGATTCAAATTACATATTACTTAATAAAATGAAGACACTTGATGATACGATGTGTATATAGCGATCTGACTTCTCAAATTAATAATGAAGTATTATTACTATTAATATAGTAATGTAAAAATTATTGATCAGTATCCTCAATATAACTTAGTCTATGTTCCTCCTTCGATATCTGGGAGGCTTCTCACAATTAAAATGAAGCTGATTGATGTTCTCCCTTCGTTAGCTGGGAGGCTTCTGTGTTCAGTAAGCGTCTCAATTTGATATCTTGAAAACTTCACTATTCCTTCGATCGTTCAGATCGCTACAGGAGAAGGGATTACAATTTTATTCCTATTGTTTTAAACATATGTGGACATATATTACGTATATATAATGGATGTGACTTTCCTTTGTTTCTGTTAGTGATGTAACTAATAATAGGTGTGTGTATCTTGTGCTATTTATTGACAATGTTGCCAAGTTGTTCCTAGTTGCACCTATGGGTTTTTTTTATTAAGGGCCTTACAACTTATTTCAAAACCGTTAGATTCAATTAATGGTAATGTGTAGTTCGTAGTTATCTTTTAACTGATATATGTGTCCAAATTTTAATTTGAAACTTCATAGAGACATTACCCTTGTAAACGTTTTGTTATACTAGTCATTCATAAATATTATTTTGACTGACATTTTAGTCGGTTTTCAAATAGACGTTCTGACACATTTATATTAACAAAGGGTTTGGTATCTATAGGTTTCCATTGCATTTATGTACCTGTGATTCATATTTACCCTTGTCATATCGTACGTCTTCTAGACTTTCTGGCTCCATCTATATTGGAATAACCCAAATTTAACAAAAGGATTTTTTTTAGTCATTTATAAAAAGAAGAAATCAACTTTTATATAATTAATAAAATTAATTCATTTGTATGATCATTTGATTGCCAATAAATTTATGAGTAATTGAAGTCCAAACTCGATACGTTTTATCCATATTATATTTTTATTTTAAATTACAGGCCTATATTTAAATAATTTAGATTTAATGAACTATTTAGTTAATATTTTGAAACTAAAACAATCTGGAGGGAAATTCGGGTTACAAGCTATGGTGATGCGAAGAACGTAAATATTAGTTTCCCTCCTTGGTAACATTGATAACTATTTTTGATTACTTTATACAGATAGCAGAGTACTGTATACTTTTTTTTACTTGAAATTCAGAATCGGTTATAATTTCGTGTACTGGAGTATGTAGCAGAAATAACTGCTCTAATTAATTTTATTATTATTAAACATTATTATTATATATGTAGTTGCACTTTCCAAAAACGTTTCGTGAGAAACTTTTTCCAATCTGTTACGCTTCAGTATACATAAAGACATTTCTGTCCATTGTAACTCAAGTTCTTTGAAGATGGACACATGTAAGTAAATCGGTTTATGACCCCGGGACAATGCTTCCCTAATAATACGGCCTCACAGCTGGAGATGTAATGTCCCCTGTCCGGCTCTGGGAGTCATCCTTCCAGACTGATAAATGATGGTCAAATTTAAGTGTGTCAAAAAAAACACTAGACCGCCTGTTGAGATGGCGACAGTAGCCAAAAACTATGTCCATCTGTGTTCAATAAATTAATAAACTTCTCACCAGCGTGTGAAAATCACACCCTGTAAATACACGACCAACCATTATCCTGAGATTCTGGTTGAACTATAGTTGAAACCGTAAATGCCCAATCAGAATCCATAAGTAAATAGTATTCTACTAGTAAGGCGTTTTTTATGTATGTCCAGCCAATGAAAATATTGGTCTTGCAAAGCGTATTTGTAAGATGGAGTTGGATATATTCCGATTATCGGGAAAGTAGTCTGCTCCGGGATTTGTCCCCGGGTGGAACAAGAAAACTAACATAAGACTCCCGCGCAGGGTTACTGTTGAAGTCCGCTGCAGTGCGGACTCGTATATTTCGCCGGTCGGAAGGAAGCGACTCATTAGGTACACGAAAAGTGTTAGGCCGAGAACCGCAAGTTACAAAGTGATTTATATTAAAAGCATCAGTGTGCTGGTGTTATATCAACTTAGGTCGTGTGAAGACCAGTAATTATCAGTGTTCCAAAAATAGGTCCAGTATTCACCGCTACTCGCATTCCCGCGACCATTCCGAAGGAAAGAAATTCCGGAATATATTCAATTCAATCCAATGTTTTGGAATTGGAACTGTCTTGTGCTACTTATGTTATAATAAATATTATCATTAAGTTGACGCCAGTGTTTGTCTCGGTAAGCCTCCTTAATGTCAACTGTCCTTTGTTCGAACCTCGCCTTGTCCCACGGCGAAAATCCGCAACCCTGAGATACATATAGAGTCCATGCCTTGCCCAGGCTTACAGCCTCTAATCCTGTTATAAGTAACAAAAACATCAGTGCTGATAATGAGGGTCTTCAATGAAATGGTTGTAACAAAGTTTTTGCGAACACCATGAGCATCTGATGATGGCAATCCTGGAGCACATTCACTAAAACCAATGTCAAATGCATTTTTAATCACATTTGTGAATCTTGGTCCACGTTATAGCCAAACTTTGACCAAGCATAAATACGCATATCTTTGTAAATTTCTACTGACACTTGATTATATACATGGAAATGCAGTTTTATAATAAAGATTCTATGAGACATTTTCACGTCACTATCTGATTTTAGGCGCACATATTCTTCGAGTCTTCGCACATATATCTTATGTTGACGGAAAAAAAAAACATCACATGGTTGTATATATTTGGCGACTCCTGCGGGATTAATTTTCAGTCTTACTTTTTTATCGGGTAGACAGTCCTGTAGCAATTGTTCGTCCGTACGCCCGGACCACGAATCGCATATTAAAAGTGAATCCATTTCAAAGTTTTCACTAAACACATGTTTTAAGAATATTTTGAAATGTTCTTTTGTCATTTTTTCACTGCACTACAGTCAACATACACATTTGGAGGTGTATTCTGTTCTATCGTCTTCCAAATTTTGGGTCCGAATTTGTTTCCAGTAGATTCTTGAAAACATAGGTATAACCTCTTCCAAAGTTGCCCACACATTGAAATATGAATATCTATCGTATAAGAATGTGTAGTTCCATGTAGGTTTTTAACTATAGCAACAGTGAACTTTTTTCCTTTGAATGCCAGTGTTATGTTTTCTGTCATTTCATAATTAAATTGGCTTTGGTCACAGTTCCGCACATTCCTTGTTGGTATACAGTTTTCTTAAATGGTCTGATTAACATCTCTTACAAACTTATTTGCATTTTCAGTAGTTTGAGTTTCGATTTCAATACCCTTGACAATGACAAATTTGGTAATTTTCCTTGAAGAAATAATGTTTTCTTTTTTAAAATTTGAAATGAATGTCTTTGAAGCTTTAAATTCATTCAAGCCCAATTCCTTCGCTCGAAAAACAGCCCACGTTTGTAATGCCAATAGTGCACTGTCAATCCCCGATCTCGAGAATCTCGAAACTTATTAAGGATGTAGTCTTTAATTTGGGCGATTTTGTAGGGGTTCCTGTTTTTTAATTGTGAAGCTAGATAAGATGTTCTATGTTCTATATAATTCAAAACGGTTCTTACATTTCGGTTATTAAATAATGATGACGATTTTTTTTATTATTTGTGAATAGGACTTCGGGCCAGATTTCCCTGACATCCTACATTCATAAATGTTTTCCAAAGTATTCTTGTTTACAGAATAGGCAGACAGTACGTTAGGACGTTTAGGTTTTTTAACAGGAGGCGGCTCAAAGCTACTTGAACTTTGACGTTCCTCACTGGATTCGTTGGCAATTTCAAAGTCTTCAGATCATCCGGCTTGTGTGAGCTTCTGATTGCAAGTGGCATAGTCTTCGAAATCTAAAGTATTTTCGCTAATGTCCTCTAACCCATTCCAATATTTTTGTTTTATAAGTTCTGCCAGAAAATACGCAAACTGGTCATCATCCAATCCAGGTTCTTCGTGTTTTTCAAATGTTTCCTGAACTATAGATTCTAACGTAGATAAGACGTAAAATGATTTTATTATGCCCCATTTTATTCTTTTGATGAAATATTTTATGGACTCACAAGACTATCACCAGTAAATGCACACATTTACGTGTAAATGTACTGTTATGTCCTAAAAATAAGTATTAATTTACGCTAGAAAAGTGCTAATCAATAAATAATAAAACAAATATTATATTGTGCTTTCAATTTATTGAGTTTTTATGTTTAAATAGAAACAATTCGTATATACTGTACAAATACTCAACTGCGGGAGTGGAAAAAACATTCACACTCCGGTGCGCTGTTCTTCAAGTAACCGTGCCGCTCCGCTGCAGTATTTATTTCGTTAGTTTATCTCTCTCTCGCTCTATCTCTCTCTCTCTCTCTCTCTCTCTCTCTCCTCTCTCTCTCTCTCTCTCTCTCTCCCTGTCCCATTTTGTTCTTCCCTCGTTCACCACACTATCATTTTCTATTTTATGTGTTTATTTTTTTTTTTCCAAATATTTTACTTATTTATTCTGTCATATACGGGTGTTAAGCCTCTATTTCTTTTTTTCTTGTTCCTTATTTCCTATTAATATTATGCATACTATGAAATGACTAATATCACGGTGTTCAGTATCCTTCATTCAACATATCCTCCAATTTTTGTTACAATCCAACTGGTCCAACATAAGCACTTCCCTTGTAAGTCCCTTAGAGGGATACAATCTCTTTTATTGTAAACGGAATGTTGATTTTAAAAAAAATAAGTAAACATCACCTGAAAGTTTGACCATAAAACACGTACTGGCACATAACACAAATGCCCTGTGACAGGCTATCTCAAAATCGGCTTGCCTACAGACCTAATGGAAAGAGAGATATTGAAAAGACGAAAAAAAGGGATGGAGATACCAGCTCACCTCAGGACAGAATTGGCCGAAGCCCTAATGTTTTTTTACAATTTAATTGTTATTATCTTTATTATTATTATGAGCAAAGATTGCCTAAAATTGTTATGGGATGGATTCCAATAGAAAGGAGGAAGAGAGGAAGACCGAAGAAAACTTGGATAGAAGGGGTACAAGCAGCTACGAATATCAGAGGATTGGAGGAAAATCAATGGCTGGACCGAGAGGAATGGCGTTTGGTTTCCGGAAGACGGCGGCAGCTGCCATGATACTGGATGATAATGATGATTATGGTTATGATTATTATTATGATTATTATTATTATTATTATTATTATTATTATTATTATTATTATTATTATTATTATTATTATTATTATTATTATTATTATTATTATTTGGCCTGCTTCATGGGCCTGTGGTCAGCGTTTCTAACTACAGTTCATGAGGTCCGGGTTTGATTCCCGGTCAGACCATAGGAAATTTCCTTGAAGGGAATTATTCCTGTGGTTGCCTATGGTCTGGAATTTAGGTTAAGTTTAGGTTAAGGACTCTCCTGGCGTCTCATTATCATTTATCACCCATCATGTCATCGGGGTAACGTAACTCCGCCTTTCAGGTACTCCAACCTAAGAAATTGATTACAATTCCTCCAATACCAGGAAGAAAGCCAGAAACCTGGTGACATTAGACAAAAAAATTATTATTATTATTATTATTATCGTTATTTTATTAATTTGTATATTAAGAAGATTAAATTTGATTTTTTTTTTTTAAATTTCTGAATGATTAAAATTGAATTCCTCAAAGGTTAGACTTAAAGAGAGATAAATAAATAGAACTACAGTAATATTAATAATCGATTCCATCCAACGAATTAACTAACCCAGCTCATTGGCACTTTGGACCTGGAGGTTCATGTCCGCGCGGGCATAAACTCTCCATACAACTTTATTCTGAGCGAATATTCTCCTATCGTCCCCTGTTCTTCGGAAAATTATATCCCAGGTAACCATGCCCACGTTTCCTGATAGTTGTATTTTTACGGTAACAGATTATCACTCGAATATAATACCGGTACTTTTATCGTCTGGCTTATCAGCGTTGACCTATCCGGCATGGGTGATCCTTTTTACAGCATTTCTACTGCCGGCATAATTTTCGGTGTCATTTAAACACGCAAGCTACCCGACCACGACAAGATAAGGTACCGGTAAATCAGGAGAAGGTAAATAATACTAATGTAATTTTTTTAGAGGAATTAAACCCAATGTGGGTACAACTAGGACACGACACACACCCAGTGCCAAGGTTGAGATTTTAAAAATCCCTTACTCCACCGGGAATCGAACCCGGGTCGCCGGAGTGGAAGGTATCGACTACACCACAGCGGCGGACTACATTCCATTGCCACTGTTTAGGAGGTCTGTTCATTTTTTAATGATATGAATATGAAACGTGCAGTGAGAACTAGCGCTAACGTGCGCTGAGTTTTGATAGTTTATTCTGTAATTTAAATAAGCTCAAATATATGCTTATTAATTAACTTATCTCGGATGTACTGAATGTCGGCATTTTCAAATATGGAAAACCTATATAATACACTACTAATTGCGTCGCTTTTACGCACGTTATGTGTGCATTCGAGCGTTATATTGCATCGCTAATGTTCTGTAATACCAAGTTGTACATCTGTTAGAACATTAACAACTTTTAATTAATCACTATACAGTATGTTCCTGACTTCTAGTTATCATTGTTACAACTAAAAATAATAATTATTATTTTATTTATATACAGATTTTCAATGTTTTTATATCTTTCTGTGCTTTAAGTTTTATTTCCTTCCCTATCCATCCATCCATGTCCTCCAGTCATCTAGTTCTCATTCCATTTCATATTTCTTGCATCCATGAGTTTCGAGGCCTTCCTTTCTTTCTTCTCCCAGGTGGACACCTTTCCAATGTTTTATGGGTGACCTTTCTTCTTGCATTCATCGTACATGGCTATACAAATTTAACCGTTTGTATTTTCTGTAATTTACTACTGAATATTTAATATTATTATTTTCTCGTATAATTTTACTTTTTTTTTATTTTGAACATCTTGCTGCTCTCCTCGAGAAATCAATTTCCATCGACATAACTTTTTGTTCTGATCTTTTCCTGATTTTCCATGTTTCAGCTCCATATGTGACAATACTTCTCACTATTGAATTGTATTCTTATTTTTCTTCGCCACGGTTTAGGGTTTCTGCTAGCCTGTTCTTGCTCCAAATTGCTGCTCTTTCCATCTTTTCTTTGGTCTTCCCAAACTTTTTCTTCCTCTTTCGTGAATAGTTATATGCTGCTTTTGGTATTCTCTTTTCAGTCATCCTTGCTAAGTGTTTTCCAGTTTGTTCTATAATTCACTATTATTCTGTTTAATACCTATATTTTAGTTACTGTCTTATAGTATTAAGATTGAATTGATTATCTGTAATATTCTTTCCTGTGCCATATGACACCATTTAACGTTGTTGTTATTGTTCTATCTTCATTTATCATATAATAATAATTTATAATATATAATAATATTCTATATAATATATATATATATATATATATATTATTCTTAATTTAACCTCTACTCTTTATTTACAATCACGTGTCCACATCACCCGGTCCTCACAGTGATACATACTTGGATCACAAGGACATGGAGAGCCTCCACGCAAGAGGGATCAGAGCAATGCAGGTCGACTTCAGAGACAGCACGAACATTTAAAACAACACACACCATTACTTACTTACTCACTGGCACTATCGAACCCGTAGGTTCATGGCCGCGCGGACATAAGCTCTCCATACATCCCTATCCTGAGCTAATGCTTTCCAATCATTCCCTGTATAATCTACTTCCCTCAAATCATAGTTAATGTTATTCTCCCACCTCATTCTTGGTCTACCAACTGGGCAATTTCCCTCTGGCTTTCCTACAAGAAGCTTCCATGCAAGTCTCTTATTCCTCACACGTGCAACTTGTCCTGCCCCTCGTAGTCTACGAAACGTAACTGTTCTTATTATATCTGGCTTCCTATAAAGACCATGTAGTTCATTGTTATGAGGTATTCTCCATTCACCTGTTTGTCCATCTCTCTTTGGTCCAAAAATTTTCCCAAGTACTTTATTCTCAAATACTTGTAATCTTCTTTCCTCCCTTAAAGTAAGAGTCCATGTTTCGCACCCATATAATATAACTGGTAGAATAATAGTTTTGTATATTTTCAGTTTAACGTTTTTTTGACAGGAGTTGGGACATCAAGAGTCTCTGCAATGCATAATAGCACGCATTTCCAGTATTGAGCCTATGTTTAATTTCTTTGTGCATCTCATTCCTATTTGTGATTATTGTTCCTTGGTATTTGAATTCAGCCACTTCTTCAAAATTTCCCTAATTTGTCATTAGATATCTATTTCCATTATATAATGTATTTCTACGTGTGACCATATATTTAGTTTTACTGATATTTATTTCCAGTCCCAATGTCTTAGTGTTACTCAATAGTGTGTGCGTGTTGGCCTTTAGTATCTCCTCGCTATCGGCCAATAGTATTACATCATCAGCATAAACTAACAGCTTATTAATACCATTGAGTTGTCAGCCTTCCTCATTCTCTAAAGATTTAATGGCATGCTCTAGTACAAAATTAAATAGTAGAGGAGATAGTGCATCTCCTTGCTTTAACCCATTCTGGATTTCAAAACAGTCTGAAAACTGTTTGCCTACACGCACCTTACTCTTTGTGCCATTTAGACACATTCGTATAAGTCTAACTAACTTTTTAGGTATTCCAAACTCCAGCAGGATACTATAAAACTTCTCCCTCTTAATTGAATCATATGCTTTTTTGAAGTCTACGTATGGTTGATGTACAGTACCATTATATTCCCATTTATTTTCTAAAATCTGTCTTATACTAAAAACCTGATCTGTTGTAGACCTATTTCTTCTAAATGCACATTGATGATCTCCTAGAATGTCATCAATATAAGAAGTAAGTCTGCTGCCTAATATATCTGTTAGAATTTTGTACGAAGTTGAAAGTAATGAGATGCCCCTGTAGTTGTTGCCAATCATTTTTATCTCCTTTCTTATAAATGGTACGATAATTGATTCTTTCCAATCTTCTGGAAAGCTTCTTTTTCCCAAATCCTACTAAGCAACCAGCGTATCTTGTCCATCAATTTTCTCCCCCCTGTTTTTATCAGTTCTGCTGGGATCTCATCTGCACCTGATGCTTTATATATCTTCAATTTTTCAATCGCCATTTCAACTTCTAATGCACTTGGTTCTGCGACTAGCATTTCTGCTGTCTGTAAATTATCCTCCTCAATATCCTGTTCTGTATGTACATTTAATAGTTGATT